>PVJH01003735.1:0-136774 GCA_004026705.1 Nesogale talazaci | reverse complement strand
TAGATATTTGCAAAGCTTTTCATTCAAATACAAAAGAAAACCACATTCTTTTCAAGTCCACATGGCACATATTTGAAGATAGACCACATGCTGAGACATAAGGCGAATCTACATAAATTTAAGCATATTGGTATCATGCAGACCTCTCTTTCTGATCACTGTATCCTAAGTCTGGAAATCAACAAAAGGAAGGTGAAACAAGAGCAAACAATTGGAGAAAGAATAATTTTCTATTGCAAAAGGAAAGTGTACTGGCCCAGATCAGAGATGAAATTAGGAAATTTCTAGAAGCCAATGAGAATGAAAACTGACACACCAAAACTTATGGGATACAGCAAAGGCAGTTATTAGAGGAAGTTTCATAACAATGCATACACACATGAAAAAGGAAGAGCGTCTCGTGATTGATATGCTGGCACAAAATTTACAGCAACTAGAGCAGAGTCATCAGGACAACCCGACTAATAGTAAAAGCAAATAAATGATAAAAATCAGGGCTAAGATTCAGAAGAGGGAAAGTAAGAAAACTATGGAAAAATTCAACGCTGCTAAAAGTTAATTCTTTGAAAAGATAGAAACAATCGACAAAGAACTGGAAAACCTAATCAAAGAAAGGTAGCAACAAATTTCAATAACAAGGATGAAGGATAAAAGGGTAGAAATTACTACAGACCCTAATGGAATCGGAAGGATAACTACTACAAAGAACTGTACTCCAACGAATTCAACAACTTGCAAACATGGACAAATTCTTGGGAAAATATTCCCATCCCTTGGCTATACCTGACGGCATCAAAAACCTCAACAAACTAACAGCAGCAGAAGAAATACACAAAGTTATTAAGGGATAGTAACAAAAAAAGTCCCCTGGACCAGAGGACTTCACAGGAGATTTCTATCAAGCATTCAGGGAAGAATTTACACCAATCCTACAGCTGCCCAGTGTGAAGCTCTCCCAGCTGGGTGGAGCAGGCATAAATGTCCTAGGCTAAGGTGAGTAGTCTGGAGGTCGGCAGTGGAGTATGAGGGAAAATGAAAGGGCAAGAGGGAAAAAAACTAAGCCAATCAAGTCTGTGAGTGGATAGAGAGGGAAAGAAAAGCAACAACACAGCTGAACTCTGAGTCCTGACGCTCGGGCTGCAAGGGTTTAATCCCTGCTCCAAGCTGGCAGCAAACTGTGGCTATGTTGCGATGAAGCCTCTGTGCCAGCTCCAAATGATCTGGACTCTGGCTGAGACAGTGGCGGGGCGAGGGTCAAACCCTAGCCAGTCTCCGCTGTGGTACACCCAAAGCACCCAGCTCCTCAAAACCTTGTGCATCTGTGCCTACTTTTCCTCATGATGCACCTCCTGTGACCTAACGGTGCTGAATTTCCCTCTTAGTTACTCTCCCGGACGGGTAAGTGTTACTCCGTCGCCTTCTTCCCGGAGTCGCCAACATTCTTATTTTATGTCATTGGTTGTTTGTTGTTTTGATTTTTTTTATTTACTTATTTTTTAATTTTACTGGGGGCTCTTACAGCTACTACAATATTCAGTACATCATTTGTATCAAGCACATTTGCACACATATTTCCACATACATTTCCCAATATTTTCCACTTGAGCCCTTGATACAAGCTCCTCTTTAAAAAAAACAAACACAAACAAACAAAAAAACCTCCCCTTTCCCCTCCCCCTCCTTTTTTAAAAAAAATAATCATTTTATTGGGGGGCCCCTACAACTCCCATCACAATCCCTAACAACATCAGTTGTATTCAGGCCACTTTTACACACCCATTGCCATCATCACTCTCAAAACATTCTCCCCCCCTCCAGGCCCCCATTATCAGCTCCCTATATTACCCTTCCTCCCCCCCTTCCCCTTGAACCCTTAGTAATTTACAAATTATTTTTTCATCCTGTACACTGTCCAATGTGTCCCAACACTCACTTCCCTGTTGTCCGTTCCCCAGAGAGGAGGCTACGTGTAGATCCCTGAAGTTGGCTCTCCCTCTCCATTCCTCCATCCCTCCACCCTACTGGTATTACCACTCCCATCACTAGTCTTGATGGATCATCTATCCTAAGTTTCCCATGTTTCCAACATCACTGTACATCTCCTGGTCTAGCTGGATTTATGTGGTAGTGTTTTGATTTTTTTTGGTTGCTTCGTTTTACTGTCTTATTTTTGTGCATAGTATTATCTCTGTAGGTCTATCTAGACAAGATCGGTGGGATAGACAATATGGAGGAGAAAATAACAGAACTGATGGTTCCGGGGTGACATGGGTGAAGGGGAGGTATGGAGAAAGAAGTGGTGTTAACGAATCCAGGGACAAGGGGACAACAAGTGATACAAAATTGGTGGCTAGGAGGGTGTCTGGTAGGCTTTGATCAAGGGCAATGTAACTGAAAGGAATTACTGACCACAAATAAAGGCTGAGCATGATAGTGGGACAACCGGAAAATATAAGGATGTAGAGGGAAAAAACTAGGAGGCAAAGGGCAATTATAGTGGTCTAAATATAGGCAGGTACATATGTAATTATATTTATATATGATGATTGGGAAATAGATCTAAGTGCATATATTCATAGGTTTAGTATTAAGGTAGCACACGGACATTGGGCCTCAACTCAAGTACCTCCTCCGTGCAAGAACACTTTGTTCTATTAAACTGGCATTCCATGATAGTCACCTTCTTGACAAGATCGCTGAAGACAAAGTGGGTGCATAAGCGAATATGGTGACGAAAGTTGATAGTCCCCCAACGATAAAGAATCTGGAATCTTAAAAGCTTGAAGATAAACAAGCAGTAATCTAGCTTAGAAGTAACAAGGCCCACATGGAAGAATCACACCAGCCTGTGTGATCATGAGGTATAGAAGGAATCAGGTATCAGCCATCAAGGAACAAAAAATCATACTACTGTGAATGAGGGGATGTACAGACGGGGATTCAAAGCCCATCTGTAGGCAACGGGGCATCACTTTACAGAAGGGTCACAAGTCAGTCAGGGTATGGTGTTGCAACAATGATACGTACAAGTTTCCTCTAGTTTTTAAATGTTTTCTCTCCACCACTATCATGATCCCAATTCTACCTTCCAAATCCAGCTAGATCAGAGGATGTACAGTGGTAGAGATAGGAACTGGAAACATATGGAATCTGGGACAGATGAACCTCTCAGGGCCAGTGGTGACAGTGACGATACTAGGAAAGTAGAGGGAAGGTGGGGTAGAAAGGGGGAACAGATTAAAGGGATCTACATGTAGGATCTCCCCTGGGGGACAGGTAACAGAAGGGAGACATCGGAGAGTGTTAGACATGACAAACTAATAGTAATTTATAAATTATCAAGGTTTCTTGAGAGAGAGTGGGTAAAGAGGGAGGGAAAATGAGGAACTGATACCAAGGGCTCAATTAGAAATAAAATATTTTGAGAATGGTGAGGGCAACAAATGTGCTTGAAACAATAGATGTATGTGTGGATTGTGAGAGTTGTACAAGCCACTTAAAAATTATTTTAAAATAAATAAATAAATAAATAAATAAATAAATAAATAAATAAATAATGATCTAAGTGGAATGTCAGTTAAGTTCATCTGAAAGGCAAGCAAGAATTTTGAATTGTGTAATGAAAGAATTGCAAATAATAAAATCCAAGGTCACAAGTGGGAACTGTATTAGAGTTTAAATTATGCACACTAGTTTATAGAAGGCCATGAATGAATGTGAAAACCCAAAATCCAATTCAGAGTCCACATGGATTCAGTTTTTGTGAATTATCTCTGAATTTAGTTTAGGCATGTGAATAGCATATCTATCAGACGGTGAGGATTTGAAAGAGGATTCATGCTAATTTAGTTAGGTTAAAATGTAACCCCTTATAAGCTGTTCTACCTTTAACTCATTTTAAATTTATTCTAGTTTTTATTATTTTCTACTAACTTTTAGATTGAAAGTTTTCTACATTTGGTTTAGTTTTGCTATTGTTGAGTTGGTTATTTTTGCTTTGTTTTCCTTTATATGAATTCCAGAATAGGTAAATATATAGACATTAACTAAATAAATAGGTCTCTTCTCTCTCTCTCCCCCCCCCTTTTCCCCCCAGCAGCCACAATTTTTCTTGCACATCTGCTTCCATGTGGGAGCTCATCTAAAGCTCTCAAGAGATTGCTGTGACTCTAGACTGACTCAGAGGTTTAGTCACGTGTCAAATGTGCTCCAGTGTCAATGGCAAAGGGGACATTTCAATCTGGGACTGTCATTTTACAGAGCCTGTAATCTTTCTCCTTTGCTGCTGGCTACTTTTCTCAGTAAAGAGCTGCATATCTGGTCCAGGGGGTGGGGAGGAGGGTGGGACAGGGAGAGAAGGGCAAGAGTCACTCCTGTGGACATAGGCATGACAGAAGCAGGCTTGGGTCTCAGGAGATATTGAACATAAGGACCAAATATCCTCCTGGATCCTAGAGCTTCTCTGTCTAGACACCTGAGATAGAAGGAATAATTTCGTAGGAGCCTTGGAAGAAGTACAGCCAGAGTTCTCATTAGATGGTAAGACTTGTCTTCCACATTTTGGACATGTTGCTAGGAGAGTCCCGTCCCTGGAGATATACATCATGCTGGGTAAGGTGCAGAGGCAGCAAAGGAGAGGAAGCCCCTCAATGAGATGAACTGAAACCTCGATGAAACGAATGGGCCGAGGCAGGGAAACAATGGTGATGCTGGTACAGCACCTGGCAGGTTTTGTTCTCTTGGCACAGGGTTGCTGTAGGCTGGAACCTACCCAATGGCACCTAACCCCAAGAGGATTAGGGAGGGAAATGAAGAGCTAATAATAATGAGTACAAGAATGAGAAAATGTTCTAAAATTAATGGTGGTGATCGCTGTACAGCTCTTTTTATTTATTTATTTTTAATATAGATTTTATTGGGGGCTCTTACAACGTTTAATACAGCATTTGTATTAAGTATATTTGTACACATGTTTCCACATTCATCTACATTATCTACTTGAACCCCTTCAGCATAAGCTTCTCTTCCCCGCTTTCCTCTAGTTCTTTATTTTTTAAATTCCAACTCCCCGTATTTCCTCTTTCCCCTTCTCCTCCCCCATAAACTTCCAATAATTTACATATTGTTATTACCTTTTCATATCTCACACTGTCTAATGTGTCACTTCACTCACCCCACCTCCCCGTTGTCCGCACCCCAGAGACGAGGTCACATGTAGATCTGAGAAATTTGTTCCCCCTTTCTACTCCATAATCCCTGCACCCTCCCAGTGTCATCACACTCCACTAGTCTCAAGGGATTATCTATCCTAAATTTCCACATTTTCGACTCCAAAATGCATCCCCTGGTCTAGCCAAATCTGTCTGGCAGAATTGGGATAATGATAGTCAGTGGGAAGAAGCATTTGAGAACATTTTATTGCTACTACACTGCACCTAAACTGGCTCATCTCCTCGCTACAACCCCTCTGTAAGAGGATGTCTTTTCACTTTGTGATGGGCGTTGGGTCCCCAATCTGAACTTCCCCTCACTTATAATGATATATTTTCTAGGTCTTTGATGCTTGATACCAGATCCCTTTGACACCTCATGATCATACAGACTGTTGTGCTTCTTCCATGTGGGCTTTGTTGCTTCTGAGCTGGATGGCCACTTTCAAGCCTTTAAGAACCCAGACGCTACATATTTTGATAGCCGGGCACCATCAGCTTTCTTCACCACATTTGCTCATGCACACTTTTGTTTTCTGTGATTGTGTCAGGGAGCACAACTCTTTTTAATATATTAAAACCATTGCATTATATATGTGAATGCTGTGCCAATAAAGCCATTACAATTAAAAAGAAAAAACTTAAGTGGCTAATAATACATACCTTGTAATGGTCACGTGTTGGGCTGTGAGCCTCATAGCTGACAGGTTGTAATCGCCAGCAGCTCTGCAGGAGAAAGACTGGGCTTTCAACTCTCTCAAACAACGGCAGTCTCAGAAACCCACAGGAAGTTGCTGTGAGTCAGCCCTAACTTGATGGCAATGAGTTTGGCTTTTAAGGTTTTGATTCTTTTTTTTTCACCCCTTGGGGTGTAAGTTATAAGTGATAGGAGAGAGTGGACAGCAAGGCAAAGACAAGAAGGGCACACTGTAGTACCTAAAGGACCAAGAGTCGTGCTCGGGTGGTAAAAATGGTTAATGTGTGTAGCTGCTAATTGAAAGAATGGAGATTTCAGTGGCCCAAAAGATAAATCGGAAGAAAGTCTTGGCAATCTACTTTCAGAAAGCTAGCCATTGAAAACCCAAATGGAGCACATTTCTACTGTGACACATGGGTCATCGTGAGTCAGAATTGGCTCAATGGCAGCTAGCTAAGCAACTCAGAGGGACAAAATAGGTGGCAGGGTTGAATGAGGAAAGAGAATGATTGATGAGGGAGTCAAGAACAGTAGGCCTGGCAGTACAGAGATGATTAGGGAGGATGGACAATTAAGAAGGAAGTACTAAGGAACATTGCGTTCTCAGGGGAAGATTAAGGGGAACATTTGTTCTGAAAATCCAACTAGCAAAATGTCTTGATTCCGAAGTATAATGTTTTTATTTTGTTTGTTTACATTGCTGTTGTTGTCCTTCAAACCACAAACTAACAGAACAAATTGCCCTGGATTCCAGAATATGTTTACTCCTGCTACTTCCACATCCAATTCTGGTGAACTCAACTATTCCCCCAGGTATTCCCGTTAGCATTCATAGAGTACTCATTAGGATTTGAAATCTTTGCAGGCTTGTCAAATTCCATGATATGGGTATGACAGAGTTTAATACTTTTTTTTACATTCATGCATTTCAGAATCAACGGCTGCAACCTTTTACAATATTGTAATGCATTTTCCCTCCATAATAAAAAATATCACTTTATGAGGTGTTTCACAACTGAAATAGTAAGCTTTCCTTATACCTTTTAGAAATAATATAAATAACAGTAGTGGACTTCAAAAAAACCTTCATGTAAATTTACAATTGATTTTGACTAATCCATTTTTTATCTATTGACCTATACCTATTTCACATCAGAAATATTTAGTCAACACTTTTCATTTGAATGAAAGTTATTGTGACATGTACAATCACAGATATCTAGAAGTCTCCAAATACTGCTATCTTTCCATAAAAACAAGTAATTTGGGGGAAAGCTAGAATTATTCCAATTATAAGTGCATACATGTAATATGCAGTACTATGTTATTGGGGGCCAGGAGGTCACTTTCAACCCCATATCACCAGAACAAGACATTGCCCAATATTGTACTATCCTCACAATTGTTATGTCCCAGCCCATCATTGTAGCCACTGGGTCGCTCCATCTCACTGTTAGGTGGCTAGATTAGGGACAGGGGTTTACCACTCCAATGCCTGCAAAGGCCTCCTTAGAGAAGATGGGGAAAGATCCAGCAGCCTTTGGACACCAGTGATGAGACCCCCACACTGAGCATGCATAGACACAAGACCTCTAGGCTCAGGTAAAACCAATAACTTGGACACACCCATCTTAGGTACATCACAGGTAGGCCTACTTCAATCACTGGAGTCAACCAATACCATCAAGCATGCCTCCTCCCACCCCTCTTCCCAGTCAGAGGTTTGAAATATCCTGCTGTGGGAAGCCTCTCTCTTGCTCTGATCTTGTGGCAGATGGGAGGGCGGACCTGCTCTGGGCCCTCATGTGCTTGGGCTCATAGGCTCTAGCCCTTTTGTCCTCTCCTCTCTCCCCCCTTTGTTCACACTCTCTCTTACCCTACAGGTGGAAGGTGAGGGTGTCCCTCCCCCACACAGGCACATATGCACCCACGGCCTCTTGGTCCACCTGCTCTTAGCCTCTAGGGTTCTTGGGCTTCTGGTCTATCAGGTCCCCCAAGTTCTGCTCTTTTCTCCATGCCCAGTTTTGAACGCCAGTGTGGTTTCCATACGCCTTGGCATGCGTTCCAGAAATAGGGTGTACCCCTTTGAGACTGTAACACCTAAAACGTGCCTTTTCCTTCATGAAAACTCACTTGGATCACACACCGAGCTTCGGTGAGCATTCCTGCAGCATGTGAAGCAGAGAACAGAGGCCTAACCCGCTCCAGGAACCGAATTCCTCTTTTTCCCTTAATCCTTTACTTCCAGAGCGTAACGTCCTTTCCCAGGGACTGGTCTCTCCTGATGACGCATCCCAAGCCTCTCCAACTTCAGTACAGTGGAGAGTCCCGTCTGTGTTTCTTTCAGGACATGGTGTTTGTTTTTCTGGTAGATCACGGTACTTTCAGTATTCTTGGCCCACCCCACAATTCTGAGGCACCAATGGTCTTCCTTTTTCATCGTGGAACTTTCACATGGAAATGAGGTGGTTGAAATACCCTGGCTTGGATCAGGTGCACGCTAATCTCCAGTGTGACCTCCTTGCTTGTCAATGCTTCAGAGAGGTCTTAGGTGACAGTACAGCATTTGATTTCTTGGCTGCTACTTCATTAGCACAAATTTGTAATCGAACAGCAGCACAAAATTTTCTTCAGTACAAATTGTAGTTCTAAAATGAGAAACTTCAGTTTCCAAATCTACAACCAATAATACGTACACTCTATTTTAATGTTTGTGATTATATCTGAATGCTAGCATCTCTCGTCATTTTCTTTTTCTTTTTTTTAAGAATGGAAAGCATCCAATCACCTCAAGATGTCTACACTTGGTATATAATATGTAAACTGGAAAGGTTTTCTCCTTAAAAAACAACGAAGAGATACATAAAAGTAAATTAGCTTCATTTTAGTGTAAGAAAAATGTCTTGATGGCTAGGGGAAACATTAAGGGATGAGAACGTGTGTCGATACCATTGTGAAAGGCAAGAAAAATATTCAGGAGGCAGAATTAATAGGATCCACAGGTTGTCCGAATGTGAGAAAAAGTAAGGGAAGGAAGCAGTCTGCGTTTCATGATTTGCAAATCTCTCTTTGGGCTGCTAACAGTAAGGTCAGCTGTTCTAATCCCTCTGAGGGAGGAGGTGAGGCTTTCTGTTCTCAAGGAGATTTACAGCTGAAAAACAAACAGAACCATACCACTCTGGCCTATAGGGTCCCTAGGAGTTGGAATCAAATACTTGGCAGTGAGCTTGTGTTGTTTTTTCTAACATGAGCAATGAATATGGTGATTGGTGGCTCCAGTGTTCAAACTGGGGAAAAGGAGGAGGAAATGACAACATTCTTCTCTGATTAATTGGTGCTGTAATAAATATGACTTTGTGCTTTCCACTCCACTCATTTGCTTTCATTTTAAACTGCCTGGTTATAAATAGAACAAGGCTTAAATATGCCATAGAAATATTGTTTAGAGGGCTCTTGAAATTGTCATATGATTTGCTAAGTATGATTGCTGAAGTCCTCTGGTTTAGAATTGGGCCAAGTATCTAATTGTGACAAGCAGGAAATTATATTTTATGCATTCAACAGATGAATGCCAAATGCTGACTGCAGATTGGAATTGTTGTCATGAGGGACCAGTCCCAGAAGAAGACATCAGGTTAGAAAAGCAGGGGTCAGTGAAAAAGAAGATTTTTAGCAGAATGGATTGGCACCTAGATGGCAACAATGGCCTTCCTATAGACACAACAGGAAGATGGTGTATACAAGGCAGCATTCTGTTTTGTTGTACATAGGGTCAGAATCTAACGGTAACCACACTGTGTATCAGGCATCATACCAAGAGCTGGGGATACAGTATGAAACAGGAAAGATACTCTTGTTCTCATCACAATTGTTGCCTTTCGAAGGACCAGAAATAATGAATAGTCAATGATGGAGGAAGATGTTATGAAAAAAATAAAGCATCATATGGATAAAATAATACATTGGGACATACCAATATGACATTATATTTTTATATGGAGGTGACATTTGATGTGACCCTTGTGAGATGGGAGCACGTTGTGTGGAGACCTAGGGGAAAGCATGTTAGGTATCCCCCTAGTCTCTCACAGGGCCAACAGTCTCTGAAGAGACAGGCAGGGCCTAACAAGACTATACAATGGTAAAGAAAATGAGTAGTAAGTGATCCCCTTAAAGCAAGTGAGAACACTACAGGTTACATAATACCAGGCCACATAGACCACTGTAAAGAAATGGGGGACCCTAAGCAAGGAAATGGTAAGACATTATTTCTGCTTTGTATATTAAATATACCAGTGGTTGCCTAATGCAATTAACAATCACTGCTAAAAAAAGTAATACACTGGGAAAGGGGGGGGCAAAGTAATTGTGGGTCCATTTTCCATGTAAAATATTCACCTTTTAGGCAGCACCTAATTCAAAGGTCTCTTATGTTATCCCATCATTGCCATCTTCTGTTCTGCTATACCTAGGGTTTCTATAAGTCAGAACCGAGTTCTGTTGTACACAGGGTCACTATGAATCTGAGCTGTCTCAATAGCACATAACCAACCACAACGATTTCAAAAAGGCGTCGTGGGGGAAAGAGTCTGATTTCAGGGGGACCTCTACCATTCTAAGCACAAGCTTATCTCTCTCCAAAGGCTGCTTAGCAAAAGCAGTGATGCACTTTGAGTGTCAGTTCGCCGACAGTGTGCCCCTTTCAACTTGTGTGGTTTGAGGTCAACTTTTAGATCCTGATGTGCTTATTTTTAAAATAGATAGAGTCATGTTGTGTCAGTTGCCATGAAGGTGATGCCGAAACATAGAGACACTATGCTTCCAGCAGTACAGCAACACACAAGCCACCTCTGTATGACAACTGACAGGTAACTAGTGGGGATAGGAAAAGATTGCTGTGAAATTGCATTTATTGTAAGGAGGCGCGCATAAGGGAGCGTCACAAAGCATTGCTAAAAATCACTGCAACCTTAGTTTTTAAAGATATCAAAGTGTGAAATAATTGTTTCTCAGCATTTCTTCCATCTAGGCCTATGCATTTCCAATGGGAGTTGTGGCTGTCACCGAATCTGGTGTCAATTTACGGATTAAGAATGTAGGGATGGAGCCAAGACTGTCAATCTGGGCATAGCCAATGAGAGCTCTGTGTGAGCGTGGCCTTCTCCTGAGGATTCTGGGAAAGGTGGGCATTCTTTCTCGGAGTCAGAGACACCGTCTCTCTCGGTTCCCTTCCTTAGAAACTTTCTACTGATAACACTTCCTGGGAGACCCTCGGCTGACAAGGCTGGCTCCCTGTATAACATCCCTGAGCAGAAGCCATGTGAACCCACCCCGGTGAAGCCCTGGGTGTGGAGAAGCCACACAGAGAACCCTGCCAGTGCTGAGATGGATACACTGGATACAAAGACTTTCTACCCACTGACATGTGATTATCTGCATTCAGCATCACTGGATGTGTTTTGTCTGAAGAGGGCTTATAGATTAGTCCAAGACATACAGGCTAATATCAGGCTTATGACCTTGAACTGGACTGAGTTGCGATGTTTTCCTCAATGTGCAAGGTCCCTCGTACATAAACCTCTCCCTTATATAAATATATGTGTTTATGAATTTTGTTTCTCTAGTCTATCCAGACCAGCAAAGTAGTATTTCTGTATCTCTAAACCTTCCTTGAAGAATTCTGCACGCTTCAATTTATAACACATCTAACAGCAGTTTTTGCATCATTAAAGGACTCAAATCATATTCCTTTTAAATGTTCTTGGAGTTTGGGTAGAGTGTTGTATTCTTTCCATCCTATTTTGGTGATTTCTATGTCATTTCATCTTTTGTCTCTTAAAAACAAACCAAACTCACTGCCACCAATTGATGCCAACTCATATAGACCCTACAGGTAATAGGAGAACTGCTTTGTAATTTCAGAGACTATAACTGTTCACAGGAATTGGATTCCAGTCTCCTTCCCCAATGGAGCTTGTGGCATCAAACTGCTGACCTTTTGACTCACAGTCCAACATGTAACCGCTACTGTGAATGGTTCCTTATTGTGTCCATAGTGCCCTTAAATAATGCAACTGGAGACATAAATAATTTCTTCAATTCATTCAGCTTCAGGAGTGCATGTTCATCCCTCTGGTTTCCTAATGCCAGATCTACACACATTTCATTATTCTCTTTTCCATCTTTGATCCACCCTTTGAATATCTTGGAGACTTTCATTGAAATATATTGCTCAGAATTTTAACCTCATTTCTTCCCTTCACTTGGTCTCTTTTATGGTCAAAAGCAAGATTCAGAGTCTCTTGACATCCATCCTGGTCTCTTCTTTCTTTCTTTTAAAAATTATTTTAGAAGGGCTCTTACAGATCTTATAACAATTCATACACCCATTGTGTCAAGCACATTTGTACCTATGTAGTCATCATCTTTTTCAAAACATTTCTTTATACTTGAGTCCATGGTATCAGCTCATTTTTTCCTCCCTCCCTCAACTCCCTTCATGAACTCTTGAAAATTTATAAATTATTATTATTACTTTCATATCCTGAACCATCTGTTGTCTCCCTTCACCCATGCTTCTCTTGTTCAGGGGGATCAGGGATGGGTAATGCATCGATCTTTGTGAAAGAATGCCAGGTTTGTCCATTGACCTTTATGAATCTTTCTTGAGTCTGAGGAAGTGCCAAGTTCTTCCCCTGAAGTGTATTTTGGGGGTTCCTTTGGGATGTCATTGCTTTGTTCCCCTTGCTGTTCTGTTGCATCCCTTTGTGTTTTGCCCTGGGGAGGGACAGATTGGGTACAAGTCCTACACTGTGTCTCTGGTGTTGTCCCCTGTAGTGTTTTTGTCAGTGAGGGCTCTTCTTTCTTTTAAATGGCTCTGTTTTTTAAAGATATGGTGTCTTTGGAAAAATATAAGAGAAAATTGGATTCAAATTTTGAGCAGTGAAAGCATAATCATTGTAGAAAAATATTTCTGTCTTGAAACATCAAGACCCAAGGTCTTTCAGAGTAAAAAGATGCTAAGAATAAACTCAGTGTCAAATTATTAAGTTCATTCATTCATTTATTCATTCATTCTATGAGCAGTTAGACAGCTACCCTGGTTTTAGATGATTAAAAACAGTAACAACAGGTATTAAATGGATGGTCTATACAATATAGTTGAATATAATCTAGTTAATAAAACAAAGAGGAAAAGCACAACATTTACTAGTGAAAGAATTAGTATGAGACAGCAGTAGTTGAGCTGTCAGAAGAGGTAGAAGTTTTTGAATTCCAAACTGGCTTTACAGAACTTTCTGGGCCATGGGGGTTTTGAGGAAGCTGAGTTCACTGGATGGTGTTCCTTCCTGCTTGGGCATTTTCTCACAATACACCAGTAGACAAGTTCCTTCAGTAGCACAAACCTGAGTGAGGTCAGATGAGGGTTAAAGTTTACATCTGAGCAGCAGAAAACACACACTTCACAAGGCAGTTTTGCCATAACAATTCTTCTACCTTAAAAGGAAGTGCTTTCTCTCCCATAATGAAAGAAGAACTTTCATTTATTCCATGCTCTATTATTTTATCTTTCCTGAGCAGACACTTTAAATTGCATACTTGTAAAGCTTCTGAAAGAAGCCTTTCAGAAATCCGTCATTAGTCTTCTCTCTTAGCATGACTAGATCCTCCCTCAATGCTCTTTGCCACAGACTCAGGAGACATCCTTAGGAAACATTAAGAAGATCTGTTTAAAAGAATGCTAAAAGTAACTTCTGATCCTAGTGCTCATTCGGGAGCCCTAGTGGCACACTCAGTAGCAAACAGCCTTGTTTTTCTCCCATGGAGCAGTTGGTGCAATGGACCTGCGTAACGAACACCACCAGTTCTCTGTCCTATGAGAAAATTCTTCTCTGACCTACTGGTCTGCTGTGAATTGGAATCTACTTGATGGAAGTGGATTTGGATTTGAATTGGTTACCAAGAAGCACTGGAGACACAGTGATTCACAGGTCAATGGTTCAGATCCACAAAGCTGCAGCAGCAACCCTATATAGGCATTCCAAGAGAGTACATCTATTTGAAAACTGAGTTCCTGATCTTTCTCCCAAAGGAATGTCTGATGGGTTGGAATTGCCTACATCTCAATTAGCAAGCCAATGCTTATTCCACAGTGCCACCAGGGCACTTCAGATAAGACATAGAGATTTAGTAATGCCCTACTAGCTATTTGTTCTTGCTACTTGTATTACTGAGCAAATGTTTCTTACTAGGCATTTGGTAGAAGCCAACATGCAAAGGTAACCAAACAAAACCAAGACCACTGCCATCGAGTCAGGGACAATACAGGGATTGAAATAAATAAATAATGGACTCTGACCTATTAAATAACTTAGGAAATCACAAGCTCATTCAGATATAAAGAAATAAATGAATAAACTGAGAATTTGATAGAGATAATTGCATATTCCAAAAATATGATTCCACAAAAAGTGTTGTTAATTACCAGTGGAAAAGTAATTATACATTGGGGAAGTTATGAAGACACCCCCTTTATTTCAGCATCAAAGTGAGTGCCTTTAATCACAGTGAACAAGCTAATAGACTGCAAATACAAGAGCACTTCATTGTTCTCATGATAGTGCTGTCAAATATGCCAAACACTAATTTAATCATCAGGCATTTATGAAATGGATATATGAAATAGCCGGCCTTAAAATTTCAAGTGTCAAAGTCAAGATAGCTAAAGACTAAGGGGACATATTATATCAACTCAAGGAACATAGTAGCACTGTGCATTAGACACTGGGCAGCTAAGTAAAGAGTCACACTGGTCTGGAGTTCAAACCCAGTTGTTTCTTGATTGGAAAAAGATGATGCTGTCTGCTTCTATAAATTCTATTTGGATTACTATGATTTGAAATCTGATAGACAATAGATTGGGTGTGTGTTTTGTTTTTTCTGCAAAACCCTAAAAATAAGGAGTCCTAGTGACACACTGATTTCAGTGATGCCTGTTAGCTTCAAGGTCAGAAGTACAATTCCACCAGCCACTTCATGGGAGAAAGATGAGGCAATTTGTTCCCATAAAGATTCACAGTCTCAGAAACTCGAGGGGCAAGTTCTACTCTGTTTTACAAGATCTATATGATTTGAAATCATTTAGGTGGCAGTGATTTTTTTAAGGGCACTAAAGTCACATGACTACATGTATTATGTGCATCCCTAATGTATATATGTATGCTAATATATCTCTACATGAACATACTACATTTTCATAACGTGTCATTTATTTCTTATCTATAAATACACCATGTGTTTTTTTGTGGATCTTTTGTTGTAAAAGATATTTCTAGGAATGTGGATAGGATTTGAATGAGGCTTGAAGAGTCATCTGTGTTAACTTTCTGAAACAAATAGAATGGTTGTGGTACAGTTTTAGGAAATTGCCTTTGTAGGATACATGCAACAAAATGTTCTGGAGTTAGAAGGGTAGGTTACCAAAGGTTGCAGCGAAGTAGGGGGGGAAGAGATTTTGATACTCTTACTTCCAACTTTTCTGTAAGCTTGTGGTGCTTAACATTACATCATTTTGAATTTGCTTTTAGTATCACAGATAACCTTGTAGCAATATATATGCATCTTGCTACAGCAACTCTTATTTCACTTGGAGCCATATCAGAGTGGGTACTAAGCAAGGAATCTACAGGAAAGATAAAACTCCAAACTTGTTGTCTCATTTGGGTTTGGCTTTGCTGTATCTTGTCACAAGGGGTAGCCCTCTTGAATTTTTATGATATATTTTCTTCCGATTTTCTGTATAAAAACCTAGGATTGATGAACCTACAAAGACAGCAAGTAGAATAAGGGTTCATGGGGGCTACGGTGGAGAAGGGCTGGGCTGGGGGTTTATAGGGGAGCTGATATCAAGGAGCTGAGGAAGAAAGGGAATGATTTGAAATGGAATGTGGTAGCATTGTATACTACTACTTGATGTGATTGAATGATGAAAAGATAGAGCTTTATGAAATCCCAATAAAAGGTTTTGAAAATAATAAGAATAACCCCACTCACTCATCCACATGTTCCAAATATAGTAGTCATAGGCATTCCGGTACATTGGAGAAGGAACAGCAAGTAAAAGAAATTTTTATTATTGAACAGCAAGTAAGAGAATATTATCTTTAAAATATCAAGTCCAATTTGTCTTAGGAATGATATGGTATCAGTTTTAACTTGAAGCAAGACAACAATACCAATATGGCTCCCTTTGAAGTAGGTGGCTGCAAAAGAAAAGGTTAATAGTTCACCACCACCAGCTGCTCCATAGAGGAGTAGTGCAGCAGATTATTTCCATAAAGTTTTGGAAACTCGTGGAGCAGTCCTGCAATGTCCTAAAGGTTGCTATGAGTCAGAGTTGACGAGATGACAGCAAGTTTTAGTTGTGTGGGTTTTTATTAAATTTCTTTGGTATTTATAAATGTGTATTTTAGTAATTGTTGGCATTTTTTTTTCAGTTCACATTTATTATCTTGTATTACTCTTATTATTTTGTATCATTATTGATATTTTGGATAAAAAATGGCTGGGGTAAAAATATTCTTCAGTGTAGTAAAATACAAAGTAATTCTATTTAAATAACCCAATCTGATTAAGTATACCTCAAATTAACATTCAGCGAGAACAATCTGTGAGATTGTATGTAATTTCAAGTTTCACGCTCAAATGCGACTGAAATCACTCCGTTTCTTACAAGATTGCCACATTCTTTATTCTGTTGCATAAGAAGCTTAGTTAGATTTCTTTGTTCTTCAGAAGTGTTGCTTCATCTTGCAAGGCTATTCGATTCATATCTGATGCAAAATATCTTCACAGAGTCACAGTTAAATTAAAGAGTTCTGCAATATATATTTCAGAAGGATAAGTTGAAAGCTCACTAAATGTGAGTTACTTCTGTTCTGGTAAATGAGTCTGCAATATGCTAATGAAGCACATGGGGAATGTAACGGGCCAGTCACAAATGAGAAAGGAGAGCTAAATTCCCCTCTGACACAGAGCATCTTGGATTATGATTCTCGGATATTGTGCATAGCTTGAGAAGTGTGTCATTTGTTTCAGAGTAAATAAGTTTGCTAACTGGTACACAAATATAATAAAGATGACACTAAAAACTCATTAGACTACAAAATTAAGCAGTTACCAATATCTGTGTGCTAACAGCATGGTCCAGTTTCAAGATAGCACAGTTAATCCCACAGGTATGGATATCTGATTTGCATATGACCTATAGTTATATACAATACTTTATACTCTGACTAGCTGTATAATGTCCTAGAAACTCCTAGTGTCTGAATAGTAACTAATTAGCTTTCAGAAATTCTAAATTTAAATATCATAAAGTCTAAGCAAAATACAAGTAGTGACTCACAGGAGCTGATGGTTTTGGTCAGCTCTTTGAATGGTGAGAAATGATGTCCCCTTTAAAATAGAAGAGTTCTCTTGACATCTTAATGCTGTATCAGAATGCTCATTGGCTAGATTTGGAGCAGAGGTGATGCAAGCACTTTGTAATCAACTGCGAACCTGAAAGGCTTGCAGTTGGAACATGTCCAACAGCCCCGCCAAGGAAACGTTCTTGCAATGCACTTCCATAAAGATCACAACCAGGGAACCCCTAAAAACAAAGCTCAAACGCATTGTCATCACATCCATTTCGCTGCATGGAGACAAGCCACTGTGGGTTTCCAAAACAATAAACATTTACCTGAGAAAAAAGCCTCATCTTCCACATCGGGCTTATGTGCTGGGCTGTGATCAGCAGGGCCAGCACTTCGAAAGCACCAGCAACTCCTCAGGAGAAAGACCACATCTTCTACTCTTGTAATTGGTTAGTGTCCTTGAAACCCACCGAAGGGACCGTATAAGTCAACTTTAACTAGATGGCTGTGAATTCGGGGGTTGTTTTCTTCTGGGAAGCGGTTGGTGGTTTTGAACAGCTAACCTTTCAACCCCAATTGTTACCCACTACACCAGGAAATGCTAGGAGCAGTTTTACTCTGTTCCACACGGGTCATCAGGAGTGGGGAGCTGACTCAAGGGCATACAGCGACAAGCATGACCAACCACAAAAAGTCTGTATAATCATTGGGCCTCGACTCAAGTACTCCCTCTATTCAAGAACACTTTGTTCTGCTAATTGGCATTCTGTGATGCTCACCTTCCCAACACTATCACTGAAGACAAAATGAGTGCATAAACAAATGTGGTCAAGAAAGCTGATGGTGCCCAGCTATCAAAAGATATAGCATCTAGGGTCTTAAAGGCTTGAAGATAAACAAGCTGCCATCAAGCTCAGAAACAACAAAACCCACATAGAAGAAACACACCATCCTATGTAATCATGAGGTGTTGATGGGATCTCGTTTCAGGCTTATAAGACTCAAAACAAAACCATGCCCAATGAGAAGCACCCATGGCATGGAGTGGAGACCCCAAACCCATGTGTGGACAATAGGAAATTCCATTAAAGAAGGGTCACAAGGAAGAGATGAGTCAGTCGGGGAAAGTATAGTACCATTGAAGCATACACCTTTCCTTCAGTTCTTTAATGTTTTCTTCCCACCAACTATCATGACCTCAATTCTACCTTAAAATCAGATTACAGTAGAACATTTCCTCAGCTACAGATAAAAGCCAGCACCATAGGACCTCCAGGAGAGATAAACTTCTCAGGGTCAATAATAAGAATAGAAATACCAGGAAGATTAGGGGAGGGTGGGGGAGATAAGGGGAATGAATCACAAGGATAACATATAACCCCTCTCATGGTAATGAACAATGGAAAAGTGGATGAAGAGCTACAAAGGATGGTGTAAGATATGAAAATAATAATTTATAACTTATTAAGGGTTCATGAGGTAGGGAAGGTGGAGGAGGGAGGGAGTAAAATGAAGAGCTGAGGGCTAAGCCCCAGTGGCGTAGTGGTTGTGTGTGGGACTGCGGCCCACTGGGATGGAGGTTCAATTCCAGCTCCACAGGAGCAAAGGCTGGGCCTCCTACTCCCACCACCAGAGGGCAGTGATGCCTAAAAAAAAAAAAGAAGAGCTGATATCAAGGGCTCAAGTAGAAAGAAAATTCTTTGCAAATGATGATGGCAGCATACATGCAAATGTACTTGACACAATGGATGAATGTATGGATTGTGTTAAAAGCTGTAAGAGCCCCCAATAAAAGTATTTAATTTTGAAAAAGTCTGCCTAATAATTTTTTTATTAATCATTTTATGGGGGACTCTTACATATCTTTATTTAATTATTTATTCCAATGAATTGTTTTTGTTTAATAATTTCAAAGCTTAAACCTCTCTTAGTCTTTATTCTGTTCATTGCCCATATTTTTTCCTGTAGTTTTAAACATGAGACAAGAAACTCACTACATGGTAGGCACTGTTCTAAGGACTGTACATATATTAATTACTTGATAAAACTTTCCCATAGATTCAGGACTATTATTATTCTCATAATTATAGTTGCAACACTATGAGAGCATAATTAAATGTCCTGACCAAGGTTTCACTGAGATCCCTGGAAGAGCAGGAATTCAAACCCAGCCAGTCTTCCTTCAGGGTTCCTGTACTTAAGCATCCATGAAGGAGGCCTACTGAGAGGTTTGGTGGCACTTTAGTCAGAGCACGTGGCTGGTAACAAAAGGCCAGTTATTCAAACCCACCACCCATCTTTAGGAGAAAATGTAAGTAATCTCCTTCCAGAAAGATTTATAGCCTCAGAAACCTTTCAGAGCAGTTCTGCTCTATCTGATTTCAGTGGCCATGGACTCAACATTAGTGGCTCTTTGTCAGCACAATCATGGATGTGTAGATATTTAAATCTACTTTGGCAATATAGAATCCGGTTTGGGCTGAGCCCCGGTGGCGTAGTGGTTGTGCGCGGGACTGCGGCCCACTGGGACGGAGGTTCAATTCCAGCAGTGGGGCTGGGCCTCCTACTCCCATCACCGGAGAGCAGTGATGCCCCCCCCCAAAAAAAAAAAAGAATCCGGTTTATTGACAATTAAGTCTAATTAACTAAAATTATAGACTGAAAAAACTGAAAAGGGAGTTATCTGAATAGCACTGAGCAGATTCTATTAAGTTCTACTATACTATGTAAGTATTCAGGAACTTTGGTGGTGTAGCGGTTATGCTTTGGCCTATGATCGCCGTGGTCAGTAGTTTGAGTGCCCCCAGCAGCTCCTCAGGAGAAAGACTGGACTTTTTCCTCCTGCCAGCAGCTCCCGTCTCTGAACCCCACAGCGGGTCCCAGTGAGTCAGCATGGACGCGATGTTAGTGAGGCTTAAGCAGCTAAAGGTGCATCACATGATCCATGATTTAGTCACTTATTTCAAGACAGTTGATTATGAAAGCCTTGGAATTGTTTCCAACTTTTTCTTCTAGAAAATATCCACGAGGCCAGGATGGGCCTGACGTCGTCTTACGTACTTTGGACATGTGGTCAGGAGAGACCATTATTGGAAGAAGGGTATCACGCTTGGTAGGGCAAAGGGACAGTGAAAAAGAGGACGACCCTCAAGGTGGATTGACACAGTGACTGTAACCATGGGTTCCAGCGTAGGAATGACCGTGAGGATGGCACAGGTGCTATTGTGTTGGAACTGACTGGATGGCACTTAACAACAAGTCTGTATAATATTCAACATAAGCATTACCATGACATGAATCTTCAGCCCTGAACTAAATCTACCTTCTAATTATAATTGTTGATCTCTGCTTTTATGACCAACTCACAGTTGTCTATGATTACTATAAAGCTGAGTTTTTGATCAATAATATTTCCCTTTCAACAATAAATCCCTTCATTTACAGCATTGTGCCATCAGCAACATACAATTCAGTTTACAGTGATTCTCTGCCATCTGGATGAAAAACAAACAATCCTTTCAGACACCTGTATATTTGACATGATGTTGGTGACCTATCAGGATAAAATTTTCTTTTGGATGTTTAAGGTTGGCAACCTGTTGTCAACATTAACTAAAGATTTGTGGTAGGAGGGATGTGTTTTGAAACAATTCTTCCCTTTCACTTTATCTTATCTGATATGTAGCTTGCCTGACACATAACCATAATCACTAAAACAAATCACCTTTCACTGAGTAATAGCTGCGTGAACAAAATATCTTACCCTTTTGTGAGTATTGGCAGTTGCAATTAATTGCTATAACTAATGACTACCAACACATCATTATCAAGGTAACTTCTTAAGATGAATTCTCTTCCACTTGCTGCCAAGTCCACTTTACTTTTTCTGAGTCATCTAAACTGCCACTGAGATTTGGGAGGTAAGGATTTCAGTCCTGATTCTACTCTAGATTACTAAGCTAGGCCGGTTAATGGTTTTTGCACCTGCTTCCTTTCCTTTGAAGTCACAGAAGAACATGAATTGATTCCTTAGAAATTATGTAGCAATGAATAGCAAGGCCTTTGAGCAACTGTGGGTTTGAGAAGTAGGTTATATATTTTTAAAAAACCTTTTAAAAGCACTAAATTGAACAGTCCACCAGTTGCATATTGGTGTGTTGCACTGTGGTGACTTGTATGTTGCTGTGATGCTAGAATTTATGTTGCTGGTATTTCTAATACCAGAGTGTCACCCCAACCAACTAGTTTTCAGTAAAACTTATATACAAAGAACAGACAAGGGAGTAGGAATAATCTGTCCACTTCAGGGGAATTCACCACTGAAAAGCTCATGAATAGAAGCAGAACATTGTCAGAGAAAGCAGCAGATGGTGTTATAATAGTGGGGATTGAGTAAAGCCTTCAGGATTTTCACTTACTAATAAGAACCGACTCACAATGAGAAGAGAAAGCTGAAAATATCTATTAGTAATTGGAACTTAGAATGTAAGAAGCATAGAGTTAGTAAGATGAGAAGTCCTCCAAACTGAAATGGACCAAAGAAAGAGTGATATCCTAGACATTGAGGAGAAAAACTGGACCAGTATTGACCATTTCTTTTTTTTTTTTTAATTTTAATTTTTTTTTTTTTTTGTGGGCATCACTGCCTGTGGTGGTCGTGGGCGCTACCCCGTGCCGCTCCTGAGAGCCACCACTGGATTTGAACCGCCAAGTCCGGGGGCTGCAGTTCCACACTCAACCACTTACGCCACCAGGGCTCAGCCCAGTATTGACCATTTCTAATCAGACAGTCATATGACCTATTATGTTGTGAATGATATATTCAAGAACATTGGCATACAATTTATCATCAAAAAGGACATTTCAACATCTATCTTGATGTACAGTGCTATCTCTGGTAGGGTAATATTTATCCTCATAGAGGAATGCCTTCAATATGCCTATGATCAAATTTATACACCCATCTCAAAAGCTAGGGATGCAGAAATTAAAGAATTCCATCAGTGTATCAGTCTATCAAACATGCAATCAAGGTGCATCCATAATTATTTGTGATTATAATGCAAATCCTAGAATCAAAGAGGAAGGAATTCTACTTGGAAAATATGGCTATGGGGGCAAAAAGAAAGCTGGAGAGGTTAGAATTTTGCAAGATCAGTGACTTCTTCACAAACATATTTTTCAACAAAACAAAGAGCAACCGTCACATGAACTTCTTCAGATACAATACACAAAAATCATAATTGACTACATCTGCTGCGAGAGAACGTAGAGAAACTCAATATCAGCAGCTAAAATGAGGCGAGGCGCTGACTGGGGAAAAGACTATCAATTGCTCATATGTAAGTTCAGGTTGCAGCTGAAGAAAATTAATAAAAATTTACAAAAGTCAAATGTGATCTTGACTGAATATCCTGTCTGAGTTTTGAGAACACCTCAAGACCAAGTTTGCTGCATTGAACACTCATGGCAGATAAGCTGTAGTGGGGTCTCAAGGACATCAAATAAAAAGAAAGCACACATTCATTGAATAGGCAGGAAAGAAAGGAAATATCAAAGTGGATGTCAGAAAAGTCTTTGACACTTTCTCTTGATCTTAGAGGGGTCAAAAGCAAGTGGAGGAAAGGGTGACATAAAAGAGCTGAAAAGAAAATTCAAAACTTCAAGTGGCAATATAAAAATGTTATCTGGGTAAAATATTGAATGATGTGAGAAGCATTCAAAGAAGATGGAAAGGAAATAGTCACTTCACCGAAAAGAGCCAATCCCTCCAGGCCAAGACATGGCCAATGAACTGGAAGAGATCTGTGCTTGTATGCTTTCCAAAGGAGATGATCCAACAGAAAGAAAAAAATTTATAGAACAATATTACTGATTTCACATGTAAGCAAAATTGTGCTGAAGAGTTATGAAACAAGATGAGGGCAGGTTTGGGAGTCTAGCTCCATAGTCAAACAGATCCTTCTTAGGAGCAGGGTGTGCAAGTAAGGAAGAAAAAGACCACAGTTATCAGGACACCAGAGTCTCCCCTCCTCTGATGTCAGAATCAAAAGCACCAGAGAGTGAATATATTTCCCAAAGGGGTTATATAGTCACGAGATCTGCAGGACTCCAGTTGCCACATGCACGATAGAATGGGCAGTGGCTTAACCTTGGATGTCCCTGAGCTCACTGGAGGGACACCCAAAATAAGTATCAAAAGGTATCCAAGGGAGTCTTCTGCACGTTGAGAGGGACAGACAAAAGAATCTGACTGCTCTTAAAGACAGGTAGTCTCTAGGCACAGAGTGGAAGCTGGGTGCATGCAGAGATATCTTTGATTGTAGCACCTTTTTTGTTGTGGGGGGGAGGCAAAGAGGGGAGGAAGGGCCTGATAGGGGGATGACTTTCAATCTGGATGACTTTCAAGTTGTCTTTATCTTGGAATTGTGGAAATCTTCTCCTGCTAGAGCCTGTCTTCCAAGTCTGGTGGTTATGAGCGTAGAGATTAGGTCATATACATTTGCTTCCAGGTTCTCAGTTTTCCACACAGGAGTTCTTAAATTTCCAGGCACTGACTCTGTAGCAGTCACCTAAACTGGTGTTAATTTGGAGATGAAGAGTGCAGGGGTAGAGTCTAGCCTCTCAATCCGGAGATGACCAACGAGACCTCTGTGTGGATGTGGCCTTCTCCTGAGAATTCTGGAAAATGTGGTCATTCCTTCTGGGAGACAGACACCATCTCTCTGGGTTCACTTCCTTGGGAACTTTCTACTGACAGGGCTTACTTCCTGTGAGACATCCCTGAGGAGAAACCATATTGAGTTAGCCTAGTGCCCTGAGCTGGACAAGCCACATGGATGCAACCAGACCTCTGAAACCGGAGGAGTTACTTGTAGCTCAGCCAGTGCTGAGATGTTTGCAATGCCCCTGGATCCAAAGGCATTCTACCCAGCTGGCTTGTGATCATCTTGTGCTTTTGACATCATTGCATGTGTTTCGTGAGTCTGAAGAAGACTATATAGGCTGGTATCAGAAATACGGGCTAATATCAGACTAGTGGGCTTGGACTGGACTGGGTTGGGGTATTTTCTCAATATTCATTTCCTCTGGTATATAAACCTGTCCCTTATACACATATGCATGTTTGTGCATCTGTTTCTCTAGTCTACCTAGACTAACACAGCCTCTTTGTACCATGCCAGTGATTGTCAGGTGGAAGATCCATGCAGGCAATGTCAGTATCATTTGAGAACTTGCTAGAAAGGCCACTTCTCAGGCACCACCTGCAAAGCAACTGAAACAGGAATTCTGGGGGTGGGGCCCTATAAACTGTGTTTTAACAAGCTCTCCAGCTGGTTTCTGGGTGGAGTTTGCCTCAACTAAACTGCACGTAGAACCTGCTGAATTGGTGAATGTTTTGCTCTGTTTGTTCTCAGTAGAAGCAAAATAAAGAAGAAAACAAACAAAATGAGTTAAAGACTATTTGCAAGAAATAAATATACACACCAAATAAGAATTTAGCTTGCACTTTGGGCAATATTTTAATTATTCTCATCATTTACTATTCCTAAGCATGTATGCTTTATGGAGCTCTGAAAGGCATTGGTTAAGCTCTTGTCTGCTAGCTAAAAGATCAGCAGTTAGAGTCCAGCTGTTCTGAAAGAGAAAGACAGGGCAGTCTACTGTAATGCCGATTTACCACATTAGATGTCCTAGGGGGCTATTTTACTCTGACTATAGGTTTCTGTGGATCAGAATCTACTTAATGGCAGTGGATTTAGTTTGTTTTGGGCTTACATGGGTTTTAAGCTATATACAGTTTAATAAATCATAATAACAAATCCTTTCCACTTTAGGAAAATGCAATCAGTGGACCATGGATCTATCAAATGGAAACTGTACATATATATATATATATATATATATATATATTCTTCTCATAGAACATAGTTGAATTTTAAGAAAGCTATCAATCACATGGTCATTCTAAAGAAAATTACTACTAAAATTCAAGGCACTTCTTGTCATATTTGTTGGAATACATATGAGTTATGCTGCATCATAAATTCCTAAGCTTATATTTATAGTATTCTTCAAAAGATCACCTCGGAAACTTTCTAGAATTTTTATAACCTCTAAAGCTTGAGTTACATAATAGCAAAAAATTGAAAAAGTTTGTTATCTCATGATCATTTTGGGTGGAAGCTGGTAGAGATTTCTGCTTCTCTGTTGCTTTTGCATTTTTTAAAAAAATGAAAGTGCAGCAGTCAAGAAGTCAAGTGATGCATTTCATTGGTCCGATAGGCTGCAAATAGACTCCTTTAAAATGTTCAAAAGTAAATATGTCACTTTGAAAACTGAGATGCTTCTGACCCGAGTCATGGTATTTTCTAATAGCTTCATGGCCCTAGGAAAACTAGATACCGAATAAAGAAGAAACAAAGAATTGATGTCTTTCCATTGTGGTGTTGTGAAGAACACTCGATATTAAATGTACTGGTGGAAGAACGAACAAATCTATCTTAGGGAAAAAAGGATAACCAAAATTCTTCTTAGAAGGAAGACTAGTGAGATTTTGCCGCACATATTGGGCATGTTATCAACAGGGGCAAGATACCGTGTTTGTGGTAAACTGGAGGATCAGTGAGAGAGGGAGCTCTCTGTGTGTTAGTCCAGGTAGACGAGAGAAACAGGTGGCCACCGCACTTAGGGGCACAGAGCGATGGGCTCCACCAGCATCAGCGGTGAGCCTGGGCTGAGAGCCGGCAGCACTTCCTTCTGCTGTTCACGGAGTGGCTAGGAATTGGAACGGACTAGCTGGCACCTAACAATGACAGCACCTTTACCTCAGGAATTTTAAAAGCCAGTTAGTTTCTCTTTTTTTGGTGGTGATGGTGGGGGGAAGGCAGGGCAGTCTATTGATGGCAGATATAAGATGCCACATTTAGGATCGTGGGTGAGACAAGGACCTCGCCCAGGCCTTGTGCTTCTCCTCCAGTCGTGGGGGCAAACTTCTGCTGCAGTTTGTTCCACGTGCCTTTATGCAAGGCTTTCTTTAAATTCTTTCAAGGTGTCTGTGGACAAGGACAGGCTTGTGTCCTTGTGAAGCTTGTGTCTCTGGGGCGAGGGTACTTGTGTTTGCAATAGAGCCATACATCTATCAGATCATAGGCTTCAGGCTCTGCAATCTGCCTGTCCTTCCCCCCATCCCACCCCCACGCCTCATCCCTAAAGACCTGGGCTACCCACAGCCACAGTTAAGCGCCCAAGTCCTGGCCCCGCTTGGTCTTGTCTGAGGCCCATTGCTCACAGACTTAAGAAACGTCAGTAGTGGCCGGCCACAGTTTGGGAACCCCCCCAATTTGTTTCTTTGACATTAAAAACTAGAACAAAGTTTTTGATGATACTGATATGAGCAGAAAAACAATAATGAAAAAGAAAGAGTCCCAACAGTAGCGTTACCGTTCTCAGCCACAGCGAGCAGCTCTAAGCCTTTCTCCATCCTCCAGCTTGACACCTATCTTTCTCAAGACTTCTTACAGAAACCTTTCTCCCCCTTCACCTTTCCGCTGGTGCCACAGTCAGTCAATCGTGGGAAGCGAGGGCTCCTTTGAGACATAATGTTTTATTTCTGTCCCAGCAGTTTGTTAACACGGGACTCCTTGGTTCTCTTCTGCTGACTTTCTTCATCTCCTCAGGTGGTCATACATACGTCCTGTACGTCCTCGTTTCTTCCTCTCTCTAGCGCTCCCTGTTCTTACTTTGGTTCCTCTCTCCACCTTCTGTTTTCTAATCCTCCCTCCCTCAGCCGCTTTATTCTCATTTCAATCTAAATGCCCTGGCAGGTGGTTTATGCTCACAAAACTTGCTCATCTTTCCGTTTATTCCTGTTTTAGCCAAGAGGAAGTGGGTGGTGGGTTTTGCTAGGAACCTTCAAATCGTGCCTGCGTCCTACAATAATAGAGCACAGCACCACCCAGCCCTGCACCACCCCCACCCCATCCTTAGAGCTGAGTCCATTGCTGCGGCCACAAACTCTGCCTGGACTGCCCTCTCTTTTTTGCTTAGCCTCTACTTTAGCAAACATGGCATCTTCTTAATGACACATAATCCAAGCACGCTTTATCTATCGCCACCACTTTTTATGATCTTTGCTACAAACTTCTATCTGCTGAATTGATTAATTATTGAACAATATTAATAAGAACCCTTTTGAGTCACTTTACGAAATGACTATAAAAAGTCAATCTTACCGCTGCTAACAGAACTTGGATTTTCTTAAAATCTCTGATGCCTTTGATTTGGAGTCACCATTTACTTCTGTATTCCTTTTTATTTCTTTTCTCAGATTATCTTAAAGGCTTACAGCGCTGTAATGCTGAAAGAGCTTATCTAGTCCACCCCCCCTCAAATACCTTTCACAGAAGATTAGTAGTAATGAAACATATTTTGCATAAATCACTTTAAAATCAAAATAAGCTTAAATGTTGCCCTATAAAACTTTATATTCACCCTTTTTGAGCCAAGATGTTCTTAAGCAATTATATTATGCTTAAAATTACAGATTACACAGGTTCTTGTCTTACCTCTGCCTTTGGCTAAGGTTATATAAGCAATTTGTCCCTAAATTATTTTCATATGAAAAATAGTGTCAACTAGTGTCTACTGCACTCATAAAGCTCCACAGTCTGGGAAACTCTCTGAAGCTATTCTACATTGTCCTATTGGTTTGCTGTGAGTCAGAATTAACTCAATGAAAATTGGTCTGTTTTGGGCACATAATTTGAAGGGAAAATTAATAAGTTAATTTATATGCTTCCCTTAGCATAACCCACCATTGATAAAAATATTTTTGGGGGGGTGGGCATCACTGCCCTCTGGTAGCTGTGGGAGCTACCCAGCGCTGCTACTGAGAGCTGCCACTGGATTTGAACCGCCAAGCCCACGGGCCGTAGTCCCGCACTCAACCACTTATGTCACCAAGGCTCAGCTCCAATAAGCATGTTTTTTTATTGTTACTAATAATGATATTTTGATCTAGGATGTGGAAAAGTTGCTTAAAAGTTTAGTTTTGAAACACAGACAATTGAGGAACCTGATAGAAACATAGACCTTCGGTCTGTTATCTTTCACTTCCTTCCCATTCCCAGAGGGCTTTGTTACAAACTGGTCCTTCAGCTTATGATAGGTTTTGAGCTTTTCTAAATCATGTCATTGTTTACTGCCCCCTACTTCTTATCTCCTGAGTTTACTCTCAGAGGCATTTGACTTATTAGGCTATCTGCTACTTTTAAAAATGTTTGTGATTTGAGTGAAGGTTTACAAAACAAATTGGTTTCCCATCCAATTTGGTGGCATTGATTACTGTGAGTATATATGTCTTCTGGCTATCTCTAAATGTCCCAAGATAGTAAAGATGCCCTCTCTCTTCTCCCACCTCCACATGAACCACCACGAGGGACTGAAGTGAGCATGCTGCCATGAAATGTGTCTGATTCCTTTATTTTATTCTCTCACCTCTCTTTCCTATTTTCTATGACTACACTATAATCTTTATATATTGTAACCTTACAATTGCACCTACTGACCCTTGGAGGTTATCTCTGGTCCGTGATCTCCCAGTTCTTCAGCCCCTTGACCTCTACTCTACTCAGGCAGTATTACAAAGTTCCATGAATACTGATAAATGCCCACAGGCCACTCTGCAGACAGCCTCTTATCCAAGTTTACTTGTTCAGGGGTCAGCAAGCCCACCACCCAGCCCTATGTGCTCTTCACCATTGGGTTTGCTGCTGTGGCCTCTCAGGCCACGGATGTCAAGATTTAAAAAAAAAATGTGTTTCCTAACTTCTTTCTTAGTGGTCATGAGACTCCCCCATGCCTGCTTCTGAGATCGCTCATTTTATACCTAAAAAAATGGCAACACTGGATTCCCATATTCCCTATTTGTAAGTTTCTACTCACTCATTTGCTGGACTTGGGTAGGAGACATTAGTAATTCAGCGTGCCACACTTATTTCAGTTTAAGGATGCAATATTTCTTTAATTCATCACTGGCACCTAAGAGACTTCTAAAAGCTTCATCTGTAGTAACAAACTTTTCCTGGTCATAGATCTCTAAGTTGACTTGAACTTGATGAGCACCTTTGGGCTTGGCTGCCCTTATTGCAAAATTGCAGAATAGGTACAGGTTTACTCTATAAGGTTCCCCTTCCCTGGGGACTGTTCACATGTCATTCTCATGACAAAGGGGCAAAGGCAGGATCCAATTGGATAAACATATTTCAAGTCTCTGCCAGCATCATCAAGAAGCCCTGGTGGCACACTCGTTAAGCGCTTTGCAGCTAGGCCAAAAGCCAGCAGTTTAAGCCTACCAGTGATTGGACAGGAGGAAGAACTGGTCATCTGCTCGAGTAAAGATGAAACCCCATGCTGTTCTCGAGGGTGGCTCAGAGTCCTATAAGGTGCCTATAGGTATAGGTGCCTATATCAGAACCAGTTTAATACCCAACAACACAAACTTGTACGACTCATCATCCGTTGATTAAAAGATACCTCAAAGTCAAGCCTACCCTTAATAAAGGCAGGAAAATATTTCCACACATGGAGGGCAAGGGGTTGACCAGTCAAGCAGCAGTTGCTGAAGAGTAATGAGTCCTCTGTACCAGTCTGTAGATACTAAATTACACTTGGGTAGAGGAACTTGAGGAGAGTAGGTTATTCATGAGACTCCAAAGTACAAATATTCAAACCTACTGGCCTCTCCATGGGAATAAAAGAAGTCTTTCTGCTCCTGTAAAAAAATCAAAGTCTCAGGAGCCCACAGTGATAGTTCCACTTTGTCTTATTGGTTGCTGTGAGTTGGTGTCAATTTACTGGAAGTAAGTTTCTGTAGTTGTTATTTTCCCTCATGAAACGTTGCCTTCATTAGATATATCCAAATAATTTTCCAGTCAATACTTATGGGACATCAAATATCTACCAATATTGTCTAATTCCTTGTTTCTGCCATTAACTCATGCCCCTCCCATATTTAAATTGCCTCCTTATTGTCCTTTTGAGATCTTTATTTTTCCTCTAAGGATCCCTCTGCCAGCTACCTCACCCCCACCCCTGGCCAAGGATACATGGAACAGGGGATATTACTGATGTCAGATGAATCTTGGTTCAAAGCAGAGAATACCAAGAAGATGCTTACTTGAATTTCATAGACTTTGCCAAGACATTTAACTGTGTGATTCATAACAAAATATGAATAGCAGTGAGAAGAATGGGAATAAGAGTTCCAGAACAGTTCATTGTGCTTATGCGGAACTTTTACATGAATCATGAGGCAGTTGTGTGACCAGAACAAGGAAACCAGGAAAGGTGTGTCAGGGTTATATCCTCTCATAATACTTACTCAAGCTGTATGCTGAGCAAATAATCAGAGAACCTGGATTATGTAAAGAAGAATGTGGTATCAGGATTGGAGGCAGGATTACAACCTTTGATGTGTAAGTGACACAACTTTGCTTACTGAAAGTGAGGATTTGAAATACTTGCTTATGACGAACAAAGACTGCAGTCATTCATATGGGTTACAACTCAAAATGAAGAAACCAACATCCTCACAAATGGACCAATGGTAACATCCTGATAAACAGAGAAGGATTGAGGAAATCAAAGATTTTGTGTTGCTTGGGTCCATAATAAATGCTTATGGAAGCAGCAGTCAAGAGGTCAAACAACAAATTGCATTGGGTAAATTTGCTACACAAGAAGTTTTCAGCATATTGCAAGCAAGGATGTTACTTTGAGGACTAAATTGTACACGAACCAAACTATTTTCAATTGCATCATATGCATCTGAAAGCTGAACATTGAAAAAGGAAGATGAAAAAAGAACCAATGCATTTGAATTGTAGGGCTGGAGAAAAATATTGAAAGTATTTTGGGCTACTGAATAGTCTATCTTGGAAGAAGTATGGTCAGAGGGCAAAGGTGATGAGACTTCATCTTACAGAAATGCTCCTACAGAGCAGATGGTGGTTTCGAACTAACAACCATGCAGATTAAAGCCCAACTTGCAACCATTACAGCACTGGGGCTTCTCATGGTGCCAGGTCTAGAGCAAGATTTTTTTCTTTTAGCTCTGAAGAAAGGTCATTTTCTTTGTATAATATTGGTAGACTTGGAATTTCTTGAAGGGGTTTGGAAGGGATGCCTGGTTAAAGAAGAATGGAAAATAGAGACATGCCTGACTTCTGTCTACTAAAATTATCTTTGGTACATGTGGTGTTGGGTTCTCCTTCTCCCTTTTTAGCTGGAGGATGTCAGATGTAGCCCCATTCATTTCCTTAATTATACAACTGCCAACCCCTGAGAATCACAGACCAGCTGGTTGATACATATTTTGGGGTCACAATTCATGACAATAAACTTTGAATTTAAATCCATGATAGTCATTTATTTTCTTACTCTCTGGAACCTCTACAGTTTGTATGACAATTTACTTACATGCGCACAGGACAGCTATCCTGAAATATTATGACTACTCAGTTGTTTTTGTGTCCCATTGATTTTAACCTACAATAATCACATCTACTTAGTAGGTTGTGTATGTAATGTGCAGTTTATTTTTACCAGAGCTAGAATTAAGCCATAAATTCTTGCTGTTAAGTGGAATGGTAAAGTAAAGTGAATTTTAATGTTCACTGAAGGTTTTGTGATTAAAACACACAATTAATAGTAATTGGTAGCCAACAGAATGGTCCTGCACTATCCTGACAGGTATTATTGAGTCTCTATATGTCAATCCATATCATTGCAGGACTATATCTTTTTCACTGTCCCTCTACTGTATCTATATTGATGCCCTTTCTGCAGTTCCTGGTCACTCTTGAGATCATGTTCAATGTACATAAGATGAAGTCTCACACATGCACACAAATCCCACAAGCACTACACACACACACACACACACACACAAAATAGTGTATACCCCCAAATCTACGTGTGCAACTTATCGATGTAGTCTCCAAGACAAAGATGAACTTTTGTTAGTATAATTATTTCAAGTTCTTTTGTGTGGAGAGAGCAAACATCACTTGAAAAATTTGACCTTTATTAAACCATGAAATCAAATTTTAAAAACAGAAATTGAATAGGATGGAGAATGGTGTTCTTTTTTTCTAAACTCTAAATGGGCAATTTGAATATTCACTGAAGGTTTTGTGATTAAGACATTAGGAACAATCTTTAGATTTCTTTCCCAACAGACTAAATCAAATAATTGAGTGAAAAATATATAAGGTAAAAATAGAAAATACTGTGTTAGTCTGGGTAGACTAGAGAAACAAATTCATAAACACACATATGCATATAAGGAAGATGTTTATATACAAGAGGAATGGAATACTGAGAAAGCTTCCTAATCCAGTGCAGTCTAAATCCATGAGAGTCTAATATTAGGCCATATGTCTGATATCAATCTATAAAGTCTTCTTCAGACTCACGAACCACATACAATGATGCCAGCACAATCACAGGCCAGTGGGTGCAGATTCTTGTGTATACAGTCGTAGCAGACACATCTCAGCACTGGCAGGGGCCTCCCCATGCCATCCCAAGCATCTCGCCACTGGAAGGAGCCTCCACGTGGCTTCTCCGGCCCCTGAGGTCTGGTTCCATCAGGGCAAGCCTACGTAGCTTCTCCTCTGGCTCCTCCAGGTTCCAGGATTCAGGATCTTTCAGCCTGTTGTCATGTTGTCTTGTCACTCGAGTGTCTCGCAGGGACTGAGTTTTGTGTCTTGTCAGTGTCTCACTTCCACGGGTGAGATATCATGAGATTTCTCAGAAATCTCAGAGAAAGCCATGCCCTCACAGAAGTCTCATTGTCTATCTCCAGATTGACAGGCTAATCTCCACCCCTGCACTCTGAATCAATTGGTACCAGAGTACATGAGTGCCGCATGTACTGAGTTAAATTAATTGGAAACACTGGGATAGATTAAACTTACTGGCATGGATATTTTTACAAGCAGTGTTAAATCATCCATTGTAAGGGAGGGCCGTATTGCTGTAAAAGGTGTTCAGGGTGTGAGGGAGGTATGGCATCATTCAGGCTTATGCAATATGGCTCTGACAATTTCATTGAGGCAGTAGGACCATTAGGTCACTTACTGTGGCAGGGCCAGAAATATACTTTCTAATCCATTGTAATTGGACACTTACATGTCTAACACACCCAATCCTGCCTTACGTTTGGTTCCCCATTATGTCACGTGCATGAATTGGAATGGGAGCATAACTTTCAAGTTCAGACGACTTCTATATCTCTATGGTATTATTAGCATGTGGCTTCTCATGATAAGAGGTAAGGGAAGCCCATAATTCCCATATGCTTATGAGAAAGCCAACTTTTCCTGACCTGAGCATCTCCTTTATTGTTCTTTTTGGGTGCTGTGGAGACAATTCTGATTAATGTATGAAAAATAGGAGGGCCCATAGATAAAGTAACCAGATTTTAACATTGGTAAAGCAGGACACCATTGAGGAGGGCAGGACGGGGGAAGATATTCCCTTCCCATTCTCTTGCCATTCCCTAGTTTGTCATGCATTCTTTCCAAAAACCAGGAAACACCTGATTTTTTTTCAGACACCGAGGGACGCAGGAAAAATTGTTTGAAATCAGGACTGTCCCACCAAAAGCGGGACGTCTGGACACTTGACTAGAGCAGGTATGTGTAGGATCAATTTTGCAATCACGACTTTAATCCATCTGTGGCAGTCACCTAATCTGATGTCAATTTGAGGATTAAGAGTGTAGGGGTGGAGTCTAGTCTGCCAATCTAGAGATAGCCCATGAGACTTCTGTGTGGGCATGACTTTCTCCTGAGGATTCGGAGAAATCTGGCCGTATTTCCCCCTTAGGGATGATAGACTCACTACTCAGTCCCTTGGAGATGCTCGACTGACAAGACTGTCTCCTTGCGAGACATCTTTGAGGAGAAGCCACATGCACCTACCCTGATGTAGCTTGCAACATAGGGAAGCCACGGATGAGATGCCAGTGCTGAGATGCTTCTACCATCACTAGATACAAAAGATTCTGCACCCACTGGCCTGTGATTGTCGTAGTGTCATTGCATGTGCTTTGTGAGTCTGAAGAGGACTTTATAAGTTGCAATCAAACATATAGGCTAATATCTGATTTATCAACTTAGACTGGATTGGGTTGGAATGTTTTTGCTCAATGTTCAATTGCTCTGGTATATAAACCTCTCCTTTATATACATATGTGTGTCTATGGATTTGCTTCTCTACTCTATCTGTACTAACCCACCAGTTCATTTGGGATGTGTCCCCCCCTCCCATTCTCTATCTTCCTGTGTGTAATGTCCTTCTCTAGCTATTGACCCCTCCTGATAACATGTCCAAAATATCCCACTTATGTGAGATGAAGTCTTGTCATCTTCCCTTCTAAGGAGTATTTTCCTATTTCTTCTAAGACTGATTTGTGCATTCCTCTGACCATCTATGGTTTAGCCAATTCCATAATTCAAAGATATCGATTCTTCTGTTTTTCTTACTTGTTGTGCAACTTTTACTTGCATATGAGAGAACAGAAAAGACCATGATTTGGATTAAAGTCCTTGAAGTAACATCTTAACTCTTTTAGCACCCTAGAGATTTGCCCAGTGCAGTCCTACATTTGGTTTGCTTTTTAAAATCATTTTATTAAAGACTCCTACAACTGCTGTAACATTCCATACATCAATTGTATCAGGTATATTTGTACATATGTTGTGTTGCAATCATCATTTTCTAAACATTTGCTTTATATTTGAGCCCTTGGTATCAGCTCCTCTTGTTTTCTTCCCCATATCCCCCCTCATGACCTCTTGATAAATTATGTTATTTTCATATCTTACACTGACTGCTGTGTCCCTTTACCCACGTTTCTGTTGTTCATCCTCCTGATATATCAATCATTATGATTGGTTCACCCTCTCTCTCCCCTCCCCTCCTGGTATTGCTACTCCCACTTCTGTTTCTGAAGGGGTTATGATGCTTGTTACCCAATTGTGTCGGCACCCCATGACACACAGGCTGGTGTGGTTCTTCCATGTGGGCTTGTTGCTTCTCTGCTGGATGATGGTTTGTTTAACTTCAAGCCTTTAAAACCCAAAACATTATATCTTTTGATAGCACTGCACTATCAGCTTTCTTCACCACATGTGCTTATGTACCCATTTTGTCTTCAGCCATCACAGAACACCAGGTTGTTAGAATAAAGGGTTCTTGTGTTGAGTGTTCTTGTGTTGCTTGAGAAAGGCCCAAAGTTCAACCAGTTCCTCAATGTATTGCCATATAAATGTGTGTACATAGGCCAATACCTCTATTTTTATGACTTTATATATGGTCATGTAAGTGAACACTTATGTTTATACCTCTATCCATAGCTTTGCTTCCTAGATATTTCTCCTGAGGCATTATTTTGATTGCTGCTTTCATGAATATTGACATGGATCCAAGTAAAATTAACTAATAAAAATTTGCATCATTTTCTCCACTGATCATGATATGGCTTATAGACCCAGTTGTAAGGATTTTTGTTTTATCTATATTGAAGTGTAACCCATAATAAAGTTGGTAGTCTTTGATCTTCATTTGCAAGTCCTTGAAGTTCAATACTGTGCCATGTGTACCTTGTAAGTGGTTAATACGTCTTCTCCTATCCTGATGCCATGTTCATCTTTCTATCATTCAAACTCTCAGATTATTGTTGGAAGTAGCAGGAATCTGGTTGTTTCTGGCAAGACTTCTGATTTTCCCTTCCATCAAGACTGATCTCAGTATGCTTTTATCTGTGTTTATATCTGTAACAGCAGAAAGCCTGGAATTCTGGACAACTTTCATCTCTAAATCTAAACTCAAAAAACTTCAATGGACGGTGAGATAACACCTCTTCCTCTAATACTTATCTTAGAATTCCCTATGTGCTTTCTGTTATTTCTCTTTACCACAGATTTCACTGGCATCTTACATTCAGCCTAGAACACACAAATTTGTCAATGAAAACAGATTATTACTATTGTGTTCACAGTATCTCCAGTACCTCAATCAGATCTGACATAACTATTTGTTGATATTTGATAAATGAATGAAGTAATGAATGTCTCCTTTATTCTTTTATCTTCTTTCAATTAATAATTGTAAAAATGGGGGCATAGTTCAGACATCTGACCTTCTATTCATGAGGGAAGGGATCATTATCTGAATCAACCAGGTAAGACATACCTGCGCACACGCGCGTGCACCCACACACACACATAGTTACCATATATACTCAACTATAAGCCAGCCTGAATATCAGTCAAGGCACCTAATGTTACCACAAGCGTGGCATAAAAAATGTGCTGAAAAACTTGGCTTATGCATGAGTATATAGGGTAATAAAAAGTATTCTTCTTACAGCACTCTCTCTTTCTTTACTTCTTTTAATGGCCACATAGAACTCACAAACAATACTTGCAATTTGGGGGATTATTAGGCAGGTACCATTACAATTCAGAATCAGAAATTACTCAGAATACAGTTTTTCAATCAGAATAATCTCTTCATGACCTCGTGTGCGTAGCCAAACCTGGGTTCACCTCAAATTTCTTTAGCTACATTGATTTGTGTCAAGAAATATTCTACTTTGGGGGAAGCCAACCCCTCACACTATCACAGATTCAGTAAGCACAATTGTATGGTTCTGATCAATATATAAATATTATAGCAAAGTCATAGGGAATAATGGAGATAGGAGAGAAGGTAAAATAAGGAAGTCAGACACATTTCATGGTAGCATGTTCACCTCAGCTCCTCTTGATGATAGACAAGGAGAAGTGGGAGGAGAGGAGGGCAGGATTGAGAGCGATTCATTTCTAACCAAGGTTTTTATATCTTTGGGAGGGGTGTGAGTCCCCTAGTTACAGGTAAAGACATGTCACAGGAAGGGGTTATACAATAGGCATACACATCACAGGAAGGGGATGTACAATAGACATAAGCATAACAGGAAGTAGATGAGCTAGGGGTGTACATATAATAGGAAGAGGAGGGACTATGGTGTATATATGTGACAAGATGGGCAGACCTTAGACTCAATATGAAAGCCTTATCTTGGTCACCCTTGAGTGGACTTGACCTCCCTGGACTCTCCTTCAGGGGAACAATCTCCTATCCTTATCAGGGAGTGGGTCCTACTTAGGGTGAGACAGACTATACAGGCTGATTGCTCTAGATGACTGATAATCCTTAGGGAGAATAACCTCTGACTTGCTTTTGTTGACCTCCAAGTGTATATTCATTTGTGTGGCAAGCACCTAGGTTTGGCCGGTATATGGAGGAGACAATTTGGAGAAATCTTTCTGTATCCCACAACCAGTAAACTTTGTGTCCAAGTGAACTCAGCTTTCTTGCTCTGTGAGCTGAAAAGCCTATTGAACTGTCTCCTGCCAGTTTTCCAGTTTTGTACTGCTGGTTCTCTGCTGTGCTTGCTGCTAGCTTTCGCTGGTCTTGTGCTGTTTTTCATGTTACAAATCTCTATTTCCTGCTGTACGATGTTTTAAGCTCAGGGAACCTCATCCCAAAGAACTTGCACCACTCCTAATTCTTCTTTCTTGGTGAATAGCTCAGCTTACCAGGATGGAAACTGATCGATTCCCTTGTTAAGACTGTGTATAACTTATGAATTGCTAGCAAGCTTCCTGATCCCCGCCATGGTGGACCACAGCACCTTATTTGCATAGCCCCACCTAATCTTGTTGAGGGGATTTTAATAACATGACTAACAAAAAATAAAAGTGATAGATGGCACCATGGTAACGGTAACTCTTATTCTTCCCATGTCATGTCATTTTTTTTTCTGAAAGACTTTCCCTAATCTCCCTAGCTTTGCATTTTATACATTAGCTGCTTGTCAACCTTGCTTAGGATGAATTGCTTTCATAAAGCCTGTGGCATTCATTGAAATTAAGCTTAATAAGTTTACTAACTTCAAATACCATTCGCTGAAAGTACCTATTTGGATAAAAAGATAGTGCAATGCATTAAAAGAACTTTGAGACTGGTCAAATAGAAATATATACCAGAAAGATAGCAATATTGTACAATAAGCTAGCCATTGGACTGATATATATAATTGTAGGCAGGATGGCGGTGGGGGAGGAATCTCCCACAGCAGAAAGCAATGAGAATGTGTGTTTGATGTGGGGAGGAGGGCAGGGAAATATCTTAGGAAGAGGTAGGTGAGGTAAATACTCTCTGAGCCAAAGAATTCCAAAGGACAGCAGCTGCTTGAGGTCTTTATAACCAAAAGATTTTATCTTATTTATGGCTAGCACATGATGGGTAGAGTTTCAATGGGTACATAAAAGAGATAATCGCTGAGTAATTAAAAATATGCTTACTTGGGCTATTTTTAAAACAATTGGATGCATCAAATTTGAGGTTGGTGCCAGCAAACTTTCGGGGATAGCAAGTCTCAATTTATTAGGAGGTTATAAAAAGTCTGGGACTGATACAGAGAGGCCATCTCCAACTCATGTGTGTGACAGATGGATATGTGTACTTACTAGCCTGAAGCTCTCACCCCTTCTCCCACATTTTCTTTGTTACCTGGTATGTCTGCTGAGGGGACCCTTTCTTTGGAACTGTTGACATCGATGTCTAGACATAGAAAGTAATGGGCCAAAGACACAGCCCAATCTCTCAGATTAAAGTTTGATGTTCCAGAAATGCTTCCATCAGCCCATATATTTATCCCATAGATAAGCTATTTTTACTAGCCCATTTTACTTTCTCTGCATTTGTTTATTTTTAGTTACCTAGCTAGGTAAACTTCAAGTTCTATAACTTCTGACTGGAAATTTTATGTCTATTCTGCTTCAGCAATTACAAATTGCTGGAGGCCAACAGTTGATGGAAGATAGACCATTTTCATTCAAAAATATTATAAACCAATTACCTTTATAATCAAGAATCAATCTCTGATTAACAGCCTTGAAATGATATTTGATTCATTCTACAAAGATAGTGACAGATACATTGACCCAATATATAAATACTAAAGGACACAGTGCAATTTTATAAGGTAGACAGAATGCCTTGGCCTGCCCACTCTCAATACAGTCTTGAAAACACACAGCTACACAATATAGTATCACTTTTAGTTCTGTATGAATGCAATGTAAACATTCACTATCAGTTATCCTTCATTTTTACAAAATATATCTTAGTGTGACCCTTGCACCTTCCTTTTGGTTGCTCAATCTTAGGATATTTCATTAATCTGTTTGCTATGTAAAGGACAAAGTAGTAGATTCAGAATACCAAAGATTCCATTAATTGTTTCACTTTGATAAACACGTTATCCATGAGTGCATCCTATCTAACCAAACCCATCATCCACAGGACTTTCTGGGCTCTCTTCTTTAAAGAAACAGATCACCAGACCATTTTTGATCCCTCTGGCCTGTTTCTAAACACTTCATCTTTAGGTTCCAAGTAAGCATCAATAAATAGAGGAAGTTGTTTTATTTTGTTATATTCATTTTTTATGAGGATAGATAGCAAATGTAGAAGCAGAATTTTTAAAAATGTACATCAACTCAATAGTGAAAAGGTGATGAATGAAATACCACAGACACCACTTAAAAATAGACAAATGATTAATCTAACAAATACTGGTGTTGGGGAAAGAATGAAGGAGTTGTGTTTGCATTTCTTAATCAGTGATTTTCAGTTCAATTATTTTATGAACATTGACCTCCCCATTTTTTCATTTAAATATAACTATTTGTGTAGTTGTTATACTATTTTATAAAGACATTCAGAGTTAATTATAATTGTTCGTGAATAGCAAATTAAAAGGTGTAAAAATGGCATGGGGCCATGTCTATTTTCCTCTGACTTCATAAAGGCAAATGAGAATCCCTATGAGCCCAAGATTGATTCCTGTGAAGCAAAGGTCAGACATGCCTCCAGCCTTCTGTCTTCTCCACCAACTACCTTCTGTTACCAATTTTCTCTCTTTATATAATATCTGCTTCTCTCCTGGGTTCGATAGTCATTCACAATGGTCACAGAGAACTCAGAGGCAATGTTCATGATTATGGCATGTGGTAGTTACATAAACTGGGGTCAATTTGTGAAGGAGTGGAGCCTAGTCTGTCAAGCATGTTGATGACCTCATTTGAAGGCAACACAGAGATAAACAGATTCCTGGAGACCAGATACCCCCAGACTTCCCTGAGAGACATTCCTGTTGACAAGCCACATGGAGCTACATTGAAGAGCCAGAGCCCTGGAGTTGAGGAGCACATGGAGACCCACACCAACACTGAGATGTTTCCACCACCACGAGACTTTCCACCCACTGGCTTATTATCTTTCTGCATTCAGCATCATTGCATGACTGCTTGAGTCTATAGAGGTATTTATGGACTAGTATTGACATATGGGAAAATACTGGACTTATAAACTTGATCTGGACTGGGCTGGTATGTTTTATTAATATATAATTGTTCTTTGATATAAAGTTCTCTCTTACACACGCTTGTCTCTGGATTTGTTTCTCTAGTCTACCTGGACTTATACCAGGGGTTTATTAGGGAGCTAAACAACTTGCAGTGCCAGATTAGAAATGCTCAAGATACAGTTCTTCTCATCAAGAACACCTCTTCTCAGCATTGCCTGTAGGCATACTTCACTCTGGCCTTTGGCCTCAGCCCTACAAAGATCCTTGTCCTCTGCTCTGCTTGATGAAGTGTTGCAAAACTCCTTTATCGTGGCTGATAAATGCCCACTCTCCAATGCTTGGACAAGTGTTACAAAATTCCTTGATCATGGCTGATAAATACTCAAGAGCACACAGCTCTGTCATAAGTCTCAGCCCAAAGGCACTGTCTCTACTACTTTGGTCAGGAAAACTAGCTTCCATGATTAAGTGCCTAGAGGCACCTCATTTAACAATCAAGTGTCCCCCCATCAAGATGCTGAACTTTACTGATTTTTTGTGAGACAGAAAGTCTGCTGCTCAGTATTGTTCTCTTGGTGCTGCTTCTCTGCCATATCTCTGGTGACATTGTCCTGTCTCCTATTTCAAAGATGTTCAGCATGCAGGAATCTCAGGGGCAACTCTTGGCTATTCTTTCTTGATAACAGTGACATCCTTTGTTCCTACATCTGAGAGGATTAGTTATAAATGTAGCACAATAGCAATTACTGACCAATCCCCTCATTAAAGGTTCTTAGACGGTATTTTCATGGTCCTACCATGAAATAATTCAATGCACCGCAATAGGTAATCTGATTCAGAATAAAATTTATTCAGAAATGCAAATTGACAGTTGGTTATCTGCAAGAAAATTCCACAGTGAAAAGTACTGGGTAGGGAGACAGTTCACTATAATTTACTAAGCCCTAAATGACAGCCATTGTGTTGGAAATAATTGAACCATTCAAATATAATGACATAAAGTCATTTTCGTGTAGCTCAATCTCTACCTGAATAATGAACCAAAATTTTCAATATTGATGCATGCAAGAGTCCTGGTAGCACAGTGGTTAACGTGTTTAGATGTCAGTGGAAAAACTAGTAGTTTGAACTTGGCAAGCTCTCTATGGAAGAAATATGTAGCAGTCTGCATCAATAAAGGCTATAATTTTGGAAACACCATTCCACCATGTCCATAAGGTCCCCATGAGTCAAAATCAACTCACAACAATAGGTTTGATTGGTTTATAGTACATGTCAGAATATTTAATTGCAGTATTATTTTCTGTTTTGTTTATTGTTCCTGAAAGAATAAAGAGTGGTTTTTCCTCCATGCTACAACTACTCAATTTACAACTGATTCTGGATATAGCTTCAGACTGGACAGAGGTTCTTTCCTTATGCATGGAGTCTTCATGAGTAGACTGACTCGTTACCAACCTCAATCGCAACAACTATTTGAGTAGATCAAAATAAGCTAAGCTCTCTCATTCTGTTCTCCATCATTAGATTTTCTGGTGGGTCTAAATTATGGACAGATCAAAGCTAACTAACTAAAAAAATCCAGGTTTTTATGAGTCAATGATAAAATAGACGGTTACTCTCCATAAGTAACAAGAGATACATTGTGGTGAATTTTCAAAGAGGCTGTGGGATCCTACCCCACTTTCCTATCCGTTATCCATATTTTGGTAATTTGCAGGTTGCTATGGTTTGAAGAGCCATGCCACCAGCATTTTAAGTTATACCACGTTTACTCAAGATGAGCAGATTTTAGTGCAGCCTACAGACTAAGGACAGACTAGAAACAAAGAACAGGAAGTCCACTTTGGAAAAATTTGCCATTGAAAGTGTTAGGTATAGCAGCAGAGCGTTGTTAGAGATAGTGCCAGAAGGTGAGCCTTTTGGGTTGAAAGTCGCAGAAAATACAACTGCTTTCCTCAATATAGTTTACCTTACTAATATCGATGGAGCAAAGCTTTGAGACAGTCATTTGTTGATGAAGCATGAATCAAAATGTGAAGAAATACTTGTGAACATTCACTTTGTTGGAATTTGGAATGTCTGGTATATGAATCTAGAAAAGTTGAAAGTCATGAAAAATGAATGGAACAGGTAGGGAAGGCATTAAAGAACAAAACAGACAAAAGGGAGAAAGGGAAGAAATGGCAAAAGGTGAAGCTTGGGTACTGATCACATATGCACCAAGCACTGCGCACAATTTGCTATCCACTTGGACCTCCAGAAGCCAACAAGAAGTCATACACACAGAAAAAAATGAGGCAGGTTTTCCTCTGGTCGATGTGCACTGGGTTCCACCATGTTCAGAAGAAAGGCTACCAATCTATGGAAATAGAAAGGCTAAGATCCATGTGACATCAGCAATAATATACCCTTGTTTGATGTCCTCTCTTGAACCCAGCCTCAACCTTGGACAGCTCCCTGGATGATCTTCAGTAAAATATAATTATGCATGTGATATCAATATTCTTAGAAATTCAACTCTAACACCCTGAGTGGTAAAAAGTGGAGAGGTGCAGACATAGAATTCAGCCCGGAATGTGAAGCTAAGAAAATCTTTTTATTGAGGCAGGGCAAGAACTCCTGGAGGGGAAAGGAGAGCAGAGAAAGGAATGCGAGCATTTCGAGCTCCCAATTGGTTTCTTAGATCCATAGAAGATAGGTCAGGGAAACCACACCAGGCAGGGAGGCAGTGGGACATATATAGAGCTTGATCCAAGAACCCATGTACTGATACGAGGAATGAGGCTTTCTGATACTACAGTTGCAGAGTCTAAGTCAGGATATGGTCTGTGAGTAAATCATCTTGTTTTTCGCACATCTGCTTCCAGGAACATTGAGGGAAGGGGCTGTACAGACCTGGCCTGTAGAGATACATTCGATGGAATGCTGGAAGCAGCAATTGCATAGTCTATCTCTGGCCAGAAGAGGCCAGGGGAAAGGACCACACAATCCAGCAGGCTCTTTCAGGAGAGCTGGGGCAAGCAGGAAGTGGTTGCATGGTCCAAACCAGTCCAAACACCCCATTGATGCCATTGAACACATTGTTATCGACACCGTGATGCTATCTAACAGAAATCGACCAACTCTATGAGCAGCCAGCACTTGTGATGGAGTGCAGTTCTCATGGTCAAGTCAGTCCTGATGCAATTGGAAGATAGACTCCTTAGTCTACCTTGGTCGGCTACTTTTAAAAGCAGACTTTGTATGAGAGTTTGCCCCTCTGTTGGGACTGGATCATGCATCGAATTCATTGACCTCCAAATATATTGCTTCTTGTTCCCAAGAGCCATCAGCTGACTGCTGACTTTGAATTCCTTTGATTTTGCAATGACCAGCCCGTGTTCTTCCAGCTTTGTTTTTCCCCTTCCTGGATCATCAGCTACCACAGCTTCACCAACCAGAAGATGCTTACTGATATCAGACCTACAAACTTGAATCAAACTTGTCTTACCCACTTCTACAACTGTGTTAACCATCTGTCCGTTTGTGTTTTCTTTTTCTTTTTATGGTTTAATAGGCATGTACGTTACATGCCATACATTTTGGTCATGTTGGGAAGAGTTGTCTGTCATCCACATGGTCAATTTCAGAACATTTTCTTCTTCTCAATCTCATGGCTGTCAATTTCCTATGAGACTTCATCCCCACCCCAGTGTCCCCTAACTTATTCCTATGTAATTATTAATCCAGCTTACTGACAGTGGATTTTCCCATCCTGGATTTCCTGTACAGAAAATCATAAAAACAGGAGGCAAGAACCAACCCCAATAACAATAAAAAAGAGTGAAACCTCAATTGAAAAGCAAGCAGAAAATACTAAAAGGGATAATAGCTCTGACTTGGGTCAAAGAGAGATCGAAGGAAGGAGTGCTGCATTTTAGCCTAACTTCATCTGCCATGGCTGATTTTATAGCACCTTCTGTCTCCTGACAGGTCTGAGACTCATCAAAGGTTTGCTCCATGAGGAGCCCTGGGAATGGATTTGAAACTTCTGCTGTCATCCATGGTATTCTGCAGATTGGATGTTCACTCTGATAGTGAACTGCTTCTTGATACAAATTTAGTTCTGTTAGACAGTGTTATTAATTTGCTTCTCTAGAGAACATAGTCTAATACAGGTTCTGAAGTGGAGGGCAGGATATAAAGTTCGGTTAAGTTCTATGCCCTCTCAGAGTATCACTGCATTTTAAAATATATATATCTGAACTTTTAAGAATGGAACACAAAAATTGGCACCCTGTGCATAAGTGGGCTAAAATAAACTAATAGTGACCATTTTGAATAGAACAGCCACATAGTATACTCTGTTAGAATAACAAAATCAGAAGAAATGCCATCATACTCATCATCAAAATGAATATTTCAAGCTCTATCTTGAAGTGCAGTGCTTTCTATAATAGGATAATATCTATTTGTTTACAATTATTCAACTGTTATTCAAATTTACAGATCAACTCCTAAAGTCAATAATAAAGAAATTAAAAAATTCTACCTATATCTTCAATCTGAAATCAAAATATACACTCAAAATGAATTGATAATCAATTTGATTACACCTATAGAAGAGATAATGGAGAAGTTCAACATTGGGAGCCAAAACAAGACCAGGGACTATCTGTAGTACTAAACATTAATTCCTCACTTGCCGGTTCAGGTAGAAACTGAAGAGAATTAAAACAAGTCCACAAGAGCTAAAATATTACTGGGAGCATATGCCACCTGAATATAGAGAACTGCACAAGAATAGCTTGGATGCACGGAACACTACTTGACCGAAGACAAGAAAAGCTGTGAAATGACATAAAAAGACATTGTATATGAAGAAAATAAGTGATCACTTAAAAGCTAAGAAAGAAATTTCAAAATGAATGCCAGAAGAGACTGTGAAACTTACTTTTGATCATAAAGTAGATAAGGCAAGTGGAAAATTGATGAAATCAAAGAGCTGAGCAAAAGATTTCAAAGGACAACGCAAGAAGACCAAAGAAAATGTGCAAAGGTTTGGAATTAGAAAACCAAAAGGAAAGAGCATTCTTAACACATCTCAAACTGAAAGAACTAAAGGATTCTATGGGCAAGATATTAAATGATGCAATAAACAACAAAATATGATGGAAGGAATACCCAGACTCACTGTGCCAAAAAGAACTGGTTGAAATCCAACGATTTCAGTAGCAGTATGTGTTAAAAAAACGAATGATGGTATCGAAGGAAAACAACCGAACTCTGATTAGTAAAACACAAGGCTAGAGAGATTGATGGAATACCACTTGAAATGTTTTGACAAACCGACGCAGCACTGTAAACACTGACTTGTCTATGTTAAGAAATGTGGAAGACAATGATCTGACCAACAGGTTGGTGGAGATACACAATTTTGTCCATTCAAAAGAAAGTGAAAAATATCCCAAAATAGCATTGATTTCACATGCAAGTACATTTTGCTGAAGATAATTCCAAAAATTTTGCAGCAGTAAAATTAAGGCGCAGCCAGAAATTCCAGCTGAATTCAGAAGACTACTTGCAATGAGGGACATCATCTCTGACATCAGATGCATCCTGCCAAAAGCAGAACGTACCAAGAGGATTTCAACCAAGCTGTGTGACTCCTGGTGGGAGCTGAGGAAGCCTGGTTTGTGATCCAAGTGGGTTTGGATAAAGGGTAGAACAAGTTTCAGGCGTAACAGTAAACCGAACCCTGTTACCCTCCAGGCACTGCACACGCACACGTGGTGGCCTGAGGCCAGAGAGAAAGAGACTGTGGTCAGCCCGGCCAAGCAAAACAGTGGCTGGCCGAGTGAAAAACAGAGCAACAGCTGGAAAAGTGAGCCTGGTCTCTTTTGGGGCCTGTGCAGGGAGGTGTAGTCAACAGTACTGGTTGACCCCATTGGTTGAATTAAGCCCATCTTGGCCTAGATTGGGCCAATCTAAGTATACTGTCCACCGGGGTTCACCGCCCTCCTCTGTTCTGTCCCCCTCCTCTGGTTTGGGAGCCTCAATTAGCCCATATCCTTTCATTTTTATTGGCTTCCAACTTCCTGAAGGAAGCCCCTAGGCTTGGAAAGGAACAACCCCCTATCTTGCTACATAGCAAAACCTCAAACTCACTGCCATCAGATTGATTCTGAATCATATAGGCATTGTTGACTACACAGAGGCATTTGACTATGTGGCTCATAACAAACTATGACTGGCACTGCAAAAAATGGAAAAGTGCAGAGCAATATTATGCTGATGTGGAACCTGCCCATAGACCATGAAGCTGCTGTTTGAACAGACTATGGGGATACTACACAGTTTAAAATCAGCATCAAATGTGTGTTCTTTCCCTCTATTTAATCAATCTGTATGCTGAGTAAATAATCAGAGAAGCTGGACTATCTGAAGAAAAATGTGGTATCGAGTTTGGAAGGAGACTTATTAACAATCTGTGGCATGCAGATGACATGATAGTGTTTTCATTTACTGATTAAGATCAAAGAATATTATTTTGAATGTGGATTATAACTCTGGGCAAAGAACATTAAAATCTTCATTAATAAACCAATACTGATTTCCTTCTCAATGAATAAAAGTTTAAAGTTACCCAAGATTTTATTGTCATTGTGAAATGCACAAGCTATTGTCAAACCACTTTTTTCAATTGACCTAAAGGCTAAATAAAACCATCAAAAAAGTCCTCTGCTCAAAACCCTGTTTTGACTGGTTTTTGTTCTGCCCAAGACAACCTGTGTTTTATCATCACAATGGAATGATGGTCAGACGACTCTTGTTTAAACTTCTCTCCACATCAGGACCAGTAAGACATGCTTCCCAGGGCAGGTGTGTTTATTTTTCATTTATTAGGGGGCTTAGCTAAAGACAAGATCTAGGGAGGAGTGGTAAAAGAAAGCATCAGCAAAATTTTCCAAATACACTTTATTTTTACGTCTGTCAATATTGCTTATTAATGATATATGAACTTTAACTAGTTTTTTTCCTGCATTCTGTACACCACACCACACTTGCTTCTTGAATACGATAAAATCCTAGGACAAAGGAACATCAGGACTACATCTTGATGGACTGTTCCTTTCAAAATTCCCTCTGCAGTCCGATTAGCCTGATATAATAAAGACTTCACATAATTTGACTTGTACATTGTAGTGATGCTCATTTGCTTGAACCCACAACAATTGGATACACAGTCAATGTTCACTGGATGCAGCAATAAAGAAGTCAAATGATGTATTGCGCTGGGCAAATCGGTTCTACAAGACCCCTATAAAGTATGAAAAGGCACATACATCATTTTGAGGACTAAAGTATACCTGACTCATGTCATGGGGAAAAGGTAAGGCTTTCTACTCCTGTAAAGAGTTACAGTCTTGGAAGTCCCCTGATTTGGGAGGGGGGGAGGACAGGCATCCAACCCTCTCCTAAAGGTTTGCTATTCAAAGGGAGTACTTGACTCAAAGCCCAATGTCCATCTGCATCCTTAATTCTTTTTTTTTAAATTCATTTTATTGGGGACTCATACAGCACTCATCATAATGTATACATACATACATACATACGTTTGTCAGTAGTTACATCTTTTCTGGGATGGGGTGGGGTTCTTTTTCAGTTGCAGTTTGTTGCCTGGGGTTTGTAGTTTGTCGCCTTTGTAACTGTAAACAGCCCTGGCCTCTGAAGCCTGACTTGCAGCTTTGCTGCCATTCACTTGTTAATTTTGAAGATCACGATATGCTAATTGCCTAAGCTTGCTTGCCCTATAAAACTGGCTTACTTCTCACAAATCAAAAAAAAAAAAAGATGCATCCTTAATTCTTAACATATAGACATCCAGGGACAAGGGAACAACAACTGAACTAAAATCAATGGAGAGAAGAGCATAGGATGCCTAATGGGACTTAATCAAGGGCAGTGTAGAAGTGATGAATTACTAACTCGAGTGAAGGCTGACCATGATGGTGGGACAAGGGAAAAGTAAAAAGAAACAGAGGAAAGAACCTGGAGGCAAAGGACATTTATAGAGGCCTAAATATAGCTTGTACATAATGTTATGAATGCGCTGCATTCAGTTCTATGGCGATAAGTTTGGTTTGAGGCTGTGGACTCAAGCCATGAGTATTTTCAGTAGCCTCATATGCACATGAATTATGGTGTCTATAAAGACTATTGACAGCATCATGGACTGCCAGAAGGACAAGCACATATGTCGGATGGCTCCTTGCAAGGATGAAGCTTTGTCTCATGTGCCTCAGACATATTAAGAGAGACCGCTCTGAGAGAAGGCCATTAAGCTAAAGAAAGTACAGAGTCAGCCTGTCAATAAGACAGGAATCCGGATGGCATAGCGGGTAACCTGCTGGTCTGTTGATGGGTAAGGTATAGCTCAAAACCTCCAACTGCTACACAAGAAAAAACAGAGGCTCTATTCCCACAAAAGGTGAGTCTGGGAAACCCCCCAAGGGCAGTTTTACTCTGTTCTTTCTATAGGGTTCCTTTGGGTGGGATTCAGCTGTTGCATGCCTGTGTGTTTTGATGTTGGTCAACAAGATGGATCCGACAGCGGCTGCAACATGCAATGAAACGAATGGGACAAAAATGCTGAGGATGAGCCACCATTTCATTCTGCTGTAGGTAGGGTTGCTCTAAGTGGAAGCCTGCTTGATGACATGTCATAGCTATTTGGAATCTGATGGTAAGAGAGGGTGGGGAAGTAAGAGAAAGACCCTCAGCAAGATATATTGGCATAATGGTAGTGGCAGTCATGTGCTTATGTTAATTTTGATTGAAATGTAGGGTGGAGTCTAGCCTGTTAATCTAGAAATAGCCATTGAGTAGCCAATGAGGGCTCTATGTGGGCATGGCTTTCTCCTGAGACTTCTGGGAAATTTCATGACATTTCCCTCGTGAAGATAAGTACCTATCTCCCCGTTGTTGGGACTTAGTCTAAAAGACGATGAATCATGGACAAGACAAGATGGCAGCGTCCAAGAAGCTGGAGGAGCTGGCAGAGAGACCACACAGCTTTGGTCTGATGGAGCCAGACCTCTAAAGCTGGGGTGACCACATGGAGACCTCTGCCAGTGATGAGTTGCTTCTGCCACCACGGGATGCTGTTGATGGACCCTGAGTCCTGGAAGTGAGGAGCCACGTGGAGACCCCTGTCAGCACCAGTATTCTGCATCCACTGACCTGTGACTTCATGAGTTGGAAGGAGACTTTATAGACTGATTTCGGGCATTTGGGTTAATATTGGACTTTGAACTGGACTGGGCTAGGATGTTTTCTCATGTCCTGTTCCTCTTGTATATAAACCTTTTCCTTATATCTATATGTGTGTCTATGAAATTTGTTCCTCTAGTCTACCCAGACTAACACGATGGTGTTGCAATGTATTCAAAGACGGCAATAATTGTGCAGATGGTGACAAGTGTTTCTCAGTGTTTCTTGAGGGTCACGATGAATTGAAAAGTGACGTGACAGCTTCTAACAACAGCCTGGAATGTCAGCTTTAAAGTCTGAGTCTTTAGGGTCATAGAAGCTTCAGCAGAGGAACCACTTTCTCTTTAGTGGCCTGTCAAGTTGGGGCAAGGACTTCGACTATTTCTTTATTAAAAATGAGCTGAAGACTGAGTCCCAGTGGCATAAGTGGTTGAGTGTGGGACTGCAGCCTGCGGGTTTGGCGGTTCAAATCCAGCAGCTGCTCTCAGGAGCTGCGCTGGATAGCTCCCATGAACACCAGAGGGCAGTGATGCCCGCCCCCAAAAATAAATTAAAAAAAAAAAGGATGAGCTGAAACCTACATGTTTTTCTTCAAAGTCTTTCTGTATGACCATTTTAGCATTTATCCAACTTTGGAATAGGGGAATAAGAGGAATCCCTTAATAATAACTGATGGGCTGAGCCTCGGTGGCGTAGTGGTTGTGCGCGGGACTGCGGCCCACTGGGACAGAGGTTCAATTCCAGCAGTGGGGCTAGGCCTTCTACTCCCACCACCGGAGAGCAGTGATGCCCCCCCCCAAAATAATAAAAAAATAATAACTGATATTGGGCTTACCACTACTAGATAAAGAATAAGAAAGATAATGTTAAAAATAATCTTTGGGATTCCATACAATGAGATATTTTATTATTCAACAATAAAAAGTAATGTGCTATCATGCTTTGGAAAGCCAATGATGATGTTAAAAGACATATTTATAAATGAAATATACCAGTCTAGGGAAAATTGCTTGCTGTACAATTCAAACTATATGAAATTTTGGAAACAGCAAAACTTCAGAGACAATAAAATATCAATGGTTCCCTGAGGCTCAGGAGGAGAAAATGGATGAATAAGCAGAGTCTAAGACGTTTTTATGGTAGTGAAACTTTTCTGCATAAAACTATAATAATGGACCCATAGCATTACTTATTTCTTAAAATTCAGAGAACTGCACTGGCCAAAGAGTGAACCCCGTATAAACTGTGCAAGAGATTCAACATTTGAAGCACTTAACTCACTCCAGAATGATTAGCTCATATCTGAGTCCCTATTCTGTTTTCACTTTTGCTTATTTCCCTTGTAACTCTCAAACTCTTAAATGAATTAAAATATATAACATGAGACACATTTTTCTCAATGGCTTAACTAAAGACATGAAAAGAATATCCCCAAAGGTGTATCTTGACACAAAAGCCTTATCAGAACAGCCCCCATTTCCCCATCCCTCCATCCCTCAGTAAATATTTTAAGATAATCACCCCACGGTGGTCCTGCCAAAGCCCACTTCCGACAGCCATCTGGTAGATTCCAACTCATACTGACAGAGTAGAATTCCACTTGGGGGTTTCTGAAATTGTAGTTCTTTACTGGAGATGAAAGCCTCATCTTTTTCCCAGAACAGCTGGTGGTTTTGAACAGCTGATCTTGCAGTTAGCAGCTGTAACAACCATATCACCAGGTTTCCCCCAAACCCACTGAATAGTATATGTAAACTAACTAGCCTAGTAGTCTGGCACTTGAGTAGCATAGTGGCTACTCTTTGGCCTGTGATATGCTAAGTCTTCAGTTCAAAACCACCAGCCACTCTGGGGGAGAAAAATCGGGCTTTCTGCTCTATTAAAGTTATAATCTCGAATGCTCACAGGGAAAATTATCTTCTGTCCTTTAGGGTGGCTAGCAGTTGACATGAACTCAATAGTAGTGAGTTGGATTGCTTCTTTAATCGCCTGATCTGTACATGTGTTTCCAACCAAAGAGTCCTTCCATGCTCCTGGACCCTGTGAATTTCTTCACCTTCACCTTCCCCGAGAACACTGATATCAAGCCACCAAATGGCCTCTGGCTCTCCATTCAGTCATTTAAAGAAATTTTGAAATTGAAATTTAGTAAGTCTAGTAAGTATGTGCAACTTTGGGTGAAAGAAAGGCTGCTGTCAGATTAATTTTTGCCAGGCATTTCTTTACAGTAAATAGTTGGTTTCATGGATAAGAAAACATTAGTGTCAAAGTAAGATGTCTATTAATTTTTCTTCTTGACAGAAAGAAGAGGCATGAGAGATACTTAGGAAACTAACTTGATAAGGTTTGAGAAATCAAAGCTCAGAAATATACCCAGCAGCGCTCTTGGCTTCCACACTGCAGTTCTGCTAATGTAAGTTCTTCTTTCCATGGACTATTTCCAGGACACTGACTGGGTGAGGGGATAGCCTACCACAGATAATTCCTTTGACATACAGGATATCTAATGTGATAGTTGGATGATTTTATGTCAACTATACACTCCTGGCTCGAGGTGGTCTAACCTGTCAATCAAGTTAGACCAGGGCCGTGGTCTTTTGTATAAGAGGGAGGGACTCTGTGAATTGCTTCTCTCTCTCTGCTTCTGTAGCTTCCTTCTCTCTGAAACTTCACTGGGACTCTATGTCTGCCTCCAGGGTGATCCATGTGGGCCAGCTGACACTAATTGCTGTTGGAGTCCTGCTGTATTTCCACCAACTTTGTATCCATGAGACTCTGCATGCACGACGCTATGCTCTTCCTGCTTCCTGGTTCGTTCACCTTTCTGCATCACTGGCACTCTGCCATAGGAGTCTGAAGAAGGATTCATGGCCTAGCACCACACTTATGGACTAGATTGGACTGGGGAGAGATATGTTTTTATTAAATAAATACTTCATGATGTAAAATTCTCTCATACATAATAGGAATGTTACTGTATTTGCTTCTCTAGCAACTTAACCTAGCATACTTACTAATCAATAGTTTTGGTTTAAGTACACCTCATTAGCCTCATTTGAAAATTTCTTATCTTTCTGTTGAGAAAGAAAGCTTTTATTTAATTTTTCTTGAATTCAATTTGCTGTTGCCCATGCAGTTAGGATGACACACCAAGAGGCATGTCTCTAAAATTTTCTTTTTGAACCCTAGACTGTAAATAAACTGGTTTCCTATATTCATCTTTAAGGTAATAATAAATAGCTTAGGAAAGACAATTTGACTTTAGACATATGTGCTTCAAAAGAATCATCTCTATGTGGTCAATTTCAAGGAACCTAATCTCCAAGCTTGTGCTGGAAGTTGTGTTCTAAGGTAAATTATAATGCAAAGACTGTTCTGTCCCACTTCCATGGCAATGCAGGTAACATGGTGCATAAGAAGTTTTGAACGTTCTTTTCTTTTTGGAAGATTTCTGACTCGCAGGCAAAAGCATAACCTCTGTTAACACACTGGTAAATTAGTCAGTTGATTTGAACCTACCAGCTGCTCTGCAGGAGAAAGATTTGAGAGAACAATGTGGCAGGATGCAGTCTAAAGACTTAAATCTTGAAAATCCCAAGGACACCTCTACTGGGCCCCCCAGGATCTCTACAAGTTGGATTCGACTGAAAATTCAAATGTCTAAGAAACCCTTGAGGACATGTTCAAGGTCACCAGCCATGGAGAGGGAACAAATAAAAACAACAAAGAGATATCACTTTATTTCCACAATCATAGCCCAATTTAAAGTAAAACAAAGAGCAAAAGGACAACAAATTCTGGAGAAGATGTGGAGCTTTGAGGATGCATGCACTACGCTGGGCTTGTAAAGATGTAAAACAGTTGTGGAAAGTCATCTTACCCTATCTAAAAGAAATTCCACACAATCCCACAATACCTTTGCTGGGCACATACTTCAAAGATCTAAGAGACAAAACATGAATAGATGTTTGCTCTCCTATGTTCATGTGTGTTCACCACAACAAGAACCTGGAAGCAGAACAGAGGCCCATCAGAAAAAGGATGGGTAAAAAAGTGGGTACAAGCACACTAGGAAATACTATGCATCATTGAAAAACAGCGACAAGAACATGAACCACCTAATGACATGGAGGGACCTGGACATCATTGTGCCAAGTGAAGGGAGACAAACACCAGAGGACAAATAATGTGTGAGTCTACTACTATAAATCTAAGCACTGCGATGAAGACAGAGTTCTGCTTCCAGGCCATGTAATCTTCGAATCCAGTCTTCCAGGCAACAAGGTATTTAGCCTGCCTAGTGTCCATGAACTATGTAGCACTCCATTTATATATATACCTGCAAAACATCTTCAACAGTGGAGATCTCATCTTAGCTGGGATCAATTTGTCAAGACAGGGTAGGGGAAGGAGAGAGAATCCATTCAGTTACTGACATACAAAATATTGTTTTGTTCACCCCAATTCAAAAACACTCCTACCAAAATGACAAGTTGTTCTAGAAACTCAATTCAAAGGGACATTTGTGTCTCAGAGAAACTGATGATGTTTCTGTTGGTGAGCAAACAAAGAGGCACAACTTCCCACCAGGAAAAAGCACTTATTTATATAGAACCCAAGGAGAAAACATAACCAGTACTATGTTCCTAATTAGACCCCTTTGACATAGTTTTTATCCAGTACTTGGTGACTCATGCCACGTGTGTAGACTACTTGGATTTGGGATTCTTGTTTGTTTTTTTGAGGAACATACCATCCCTCATGGACTGCCCCAAAAGGATTTGATGTGGAAACCCCAACAAGTGAACTGGACTCTACCTCAAATTCTTCTGAAACAGACTGAATTAACTGGCATGCTCCCTTGGATGAAAGGCTAAAACATCCTAATGTGAGAATAAGCAGGTGACTGCTATTCCAAGATGATAGAATTGTCAGTCATTGGGCCTTGGTTCAGTTCTCTTACCTTGAGTGTGCCCAATGAATGGTAGACTAGGATTACCATTTACTATTTTAATGCCCTTTAATTTTATTATGACTTGTATTAATCTCATAGGTAAGGTCCTGCCTTTGTTAATAAGTGTTATTTAAAGCTTTTCCATATCACCAAGTTCCTATTGTTTGTGTAAATGGTGCCTAGTCACTTGAGTTTATTCTGTCCAAGTCAGCCATTCAAGTATTGTGGTTCATAGCTGACCTATACTTGTATAATTTCTTTTTCTGAGAAGTATTTTAAATTCTATTTCTGGCTAAATTAAAGGCACTATCAATAGAATTATTTCTGTCCCAGGGGATAATTGGAAATATTTCCTAACATAAAATTATGTCTCTGAATCGAATGTGAAACATACATATACTGTAAACACATAACTGGATTGGGAGCTCTAATTCCAGTCCTAAACTAAGAACAACTAGTTTTATGTTCATATGACATGGTCCTGCTTGATGCTCACCCTCATGAAAAGATCATCAAAAATGTGGGTGCTATAACAAAATGTAATAAAAAAGTAGATAGTGATAGGTTATCAAAAAGAAATGTGTCTAAGTTTTAAAGGCTTGTCTTCAAACAACCAGCCATTTAAGTGAGACATCAATGAAGTTGACATGGAAGAATCTCACTAGCCTGTGTGATTCAAGGATTGTAAATAATAAATTCCAAATCCAAATGAGGGAATGCTATCAGAGTTTAAACTGTGAACACCTATAGCAGAAAGGATGACAATGTAAGTCCAAAATCCATTTTCAGGCTCCACACATTGATTAAGCCTCTGGTGAATTCCCTGTGATCATAGGAATGTGACCAGCCTTGTTAACAGCAGGAAAGCAATGTAAAGTTGATTGTTGAAATGTAGTTAGGTCAAAATGTAATATCTTATCATTTTATATCCCTTTGGACTCATTCCAAAGTTGTTTCAGTTTTATAAAAAAGTGAAGGGGAAATACATGTGGATTAAGCCTCCATTGAAGCTCCACTGACCATGGGCCAGGGATATGAATAGCCTTGTTGCTATGCAGAGTGTATATTGTATAGTGGATGATTGCAGGCACAGTTAGGTTAAAATGAACACCTTATCAGTTGATCTCTCTTTTGATCCCTGCTAAATATGCTCTAGTTTTTAATATTTTCTGCTCTCTTTTTGAATGAGGTTTTTCTGTTTTACTTTGTTATTGTTGTTGGGTTTTTATTTTTATTTTTGTATGTTTTTCTGCATATAAAACCCAGGATAGGCAAATCTATAGAGACAGTAACTGGATTAGTGATTTTTGGGGGTTATGACAGAGAAGACAGGGGGTAAATATGGAGCTTATAACAATGTATACAGGAAGAATGATATGTTCTAAAATTAATTGTGGTGATGGTTTTATAACTATTATGATTGAACTTTGGAATTATATGATATGTGAATTATATGCCAATAAAATTCTTAAAATCTTACTTTGATTTGCAGTTTGTGCATTAAATTTTAATCAACTTGTATTATTGATTTAGTAACACTACCCAATCCTTTTCTCTTTTATCTTCACAAGTGTCAATGGTGAGTTCCTATCTGAAAGCTCTTCCAATCTACTCTGTTGCCTTTCAGTCTTCACTATCTACTTCTACCTCAACTAACTGCTAGGCATTATAGTTAGTTACCTTATAGGACAAGGTGGAACATCCCCTATTGGGTTTCTAAGAATGCAAATCTTCACAGGAGTAGGAAGTTCCACCTTCCTCCAGAGGAGCAGCTCTTTGTTTCAAACTGGTGACCTTGTGATTTGCAACCCATCATATAACACACTGTCGCTAGAATTTCTTAGTGCTACCTAGTGTTAGCAAATACCAAAAGGAAATAGATTCAAATATAGTTATTTATTTCTTCATAGTTCCTGAGACTAAAAGTATTGTGAATGTCAAGCTTCTCCTTGGCTGTAGCTTAAGGCATTCTCCAGTTTCTTTACTTGTCCACAGTCTTTACTAGATGTCTGTCTTTCTCAGTGTGTATCTCTGCATCTTTATCATTGTATATCTCAGATATGATTAAGCTTAAGATCCATCCTACATTGGTATGATTTCATTACTACAGCAAAAGAAAACTATTTACAAACAGGATCACATCCACAGGTGCAAGGGTTGAAATTGAACATATATTTCAGGGGAACACATGGAACTTTCTTTTTTTTTTCCACATGGACCTTTCTTATGGACTTCACAGCATTTCCCCCAAAGCAAGAAATCCATCTTGGTTTCCTATTTCTTGGAGAATCCACGGTAACACAGTACTCATCAGATGTGAGACAAGAATGACAAGAATAAAGTAATAAGATTCTTGAATCTTTGACTAAGGATGGTGTGTTTGTTGACTACAGAAACCAATGTACAGATATGTATACTTATATGTATATAAGAAAGGGCTTTATATAAAAGGGCAATTGAATGGGATGAACAACAGAAACATGGGCTAAGTCAGATATCAGATGGTGTAATATGTATAATATTACACAATATATGTAATATATATAATTTATATAATATATAAATAATAATAATTTATAACTTATCAGGAGTCCATGAGGGTGGGAATGTGGGAGAGGAAGGGGAAAAAAGGAGCTGATACTAATGGCTCAAGCAGAAAGAAAAGGTTTGAAAATGATGGCAACATATGTATAAATGTGTTTGATACAATTGATATATAGATTTTTACAAGAGCTGTAAGAGCCCTCAGTAAGATGATCTATTAATAAAAATAATGTTTAAATTAAAAAAATTGTATATTGAGAAAACATCCTAGCCCAATCCAGACCAAGTCCTTAAGTCTGATATTAGCCAATAAGTCCAATATTAGTCCATAACTCTAGTCAGACTCACATAGCCACATGCAATGATGCAGAATGCAGGAAGGTCAGGATAAAAGGTCTAGCAGATCCAACAGTAATGAAAGTATCACAGAGCTGGTGCAGGTCTCTGTTGCATGGCTTCATATGGCTTGTCAATAGGAAGGTGAAACAGAGAGAAAGGCTGTCACAGGTCTCAGCAACCGGAAGTTCTCAGAATCCTCATGAGAAGATGAGAAGGCCTGGCCCACATGGAGGCATCATTGGGCTATAACATGACTGACAGACTATACTTCAATTCTCACTCTTCATATCCTCAAGTTGACATGAGATTATGTAAATACCACAGTTAATTCACACAAAGAATAAGGCATCAGGATTGGAAAAAGGATTTTTTTGGGGGGGTTTTTAGGGCATCACTGCCCTGGTGGTGGGAGTAGGAGGCCCATCCTTTGCCAGAAAAAGAATTTTTAACGATCTGCAATATCCAGATGTCATATCCTTGCTTGCTGAAAGTGGCAAGAATTTGAAGAATTTACTGATGAAGATTGAGAATTGCAGCCTTCATTATGGATTGTAATTCACTGTACAGAAAATCAAATTTACAACTGAATCAGTGGATAGCATCACAATAAATGGAGAAAAGATTGTAGTATATCCAGGATGTTTATTGGAAGTGAAGATGGCAAGACTGTAAGCTGAACATGTTATCAGGAGAGAATGAGAAGAGAAAGGGTGCTAACAGCTCAAGAAATAGCATATCCAAAGGGAGTCAACTTGTGTGAATTCACAGGGTAGCAGCCAGGATTTAGAATTTAGACACAAGGAGAGATGGAGCTAAGTGATTTGGGATAGCCCCGGAGAGTCACCATGATGATAGAGTTTGCTTACACACAGGTAACAGCATTAACCTTGAATAAGGAATCCATAGTCTCCTTTGATCCAGATGACAATGGAGACGGATATGTAAGTTTCCAGATACAATGGCAGAAAGATAGCCTCTTTTCACAGGATTGGTCAAATTGTCTTTACCAAAAAATAATGCTGAAAGAAGAGCAGTATTTGCATCAAGCCTAAATGAGCACTATGTTTGTGGAAAACTCTAGAGATGCAAACAGATTGTTGCGTCTCCACATAGATTCGACACCATTATGTTCTTTCTTTCCATTGTTCAACAAGGTGAACAGTTTCACAAAGCAGTGTGTTTGAAGGTGGTTTATTATCACTTTCCTAGTTCATCTGGGGAGGGACAGCCTCACCCTTGGGACTTTCCTGGGTAGGTCCTTGATGAAATTTGGAGCAGAAAGGTTAACTGGTTATGAGTTATGTCCTGAACCCACCTGGTAAACTTTTCTAATCTGCAACAGTGTACATATGCACATCATGATCTCTTTTCTGCTTCTGTAGTTCTGCTTGCAACTGTGATTAAGTGAGGTGTCAATCGTGATTTTGTAACAGATTCCTTTGTTTTCCATGTCCAATTTCAATGGCTGAGTTTCTAGGAAACATTGGACACTCTCATGGCTTCGTGCTGATCATTTTCATTAAATTGATTTATCTTACACTCAGCTTCTTGGGGGCCCTACTTATGGCTTATAAATATCTTTATAAATTAAATTTTGATTGGGAGGTACCTGTTCCTCTACAACAGTACAGAAAAAAATAAAGACTTAAATGACTTTTGAAAAGGAGATGCTAGTCATAGCTGTCGGGTTTTATACAAAAGCCAAGAGAAAGTGAGGGGCCCGAGCCACGGAACTTTTTCTAACCCTCCCTCATCTCCCCCCCCCCCTTACCCTTGTGGGCTGGGATTTCGACAGGGATGGCCGAGGGGTGGCCACAACCCCCACCCCAGCCGGGGCCGGTGGACGAGAGGGAGGGTGGGGCTTCATGCTGCATTGGAAACTGTATTCCACTTAGTTTGCTGTTAGCCAAAGATGGAGTGACTGGGAGGACTCTGCCCCGAGCAAGGCAGCCCAGGACCGCACCATCTGACCTCCGGGCTCCGGGCCCCGGGCTCGCGGGAACATCCCACTGTTAATTTATACCCAGGTGTGCGTGTGCCACGCGGCCGCTTCTGTCTTACCCGTGAATTTTGTCATGCTCTGTTTTGCTATTTCGCCGCGCCAGAAGCAAAAGTCTTCTAATTTCATTTGGGGTATAGGGAGGGGACAGTTTTGTATCGGGTTTTTTAAGATTTTACTTCATTCATAAATAAGAGTTCAATAAAATTTATAACCACCACCACCAACAAAAAGGAGATGTTAAAAGGAACTTGTGGCTGAGCCCCAGTGGCGTAGTGGTTGTGTGCGGGACTGCAGCCCAAAGGGCTGATGGTTCAAATTCAGCAGTATCTCTCCAGGAACAAGGATGGGCTTCGCACTCCCACCTGGGCACTGATGCCACACACAAAAAAAGTTTGTGTTCTAAAAGTGGCTTATTAAAGTTCAGGATTTCAGAATCCACTAGTCACACACAAAAAAATACACATGGTCAACTGTTAGGTGAAATAAGCAAGAGACTTTAAAGGAAGACTTACTCACATGGACAGGAATGACCATTCAGGGTCATGGCTGGAATCAAGGTGAAGATAAATGCTCAGGCAAATCCAAAGCCCTCAAAGATAATGGGATAGTGATAAGCATTTAAAAAGTAAAACAAGGTTTAGAGAGATGGCATGAATCTTAGAACTGCATACGTTTCTTCTCAAAGGATTATAAAATAATGATCTACCAAGAGAAGGGGGTTCTCTAATACTCATTCTGGTGAGTGAAATGAGACATCTTCCTCTATGAGGCACAGAAAGAAAGCTGTGTTCTGTGGACAGAGCTAGTTTCAAGTGAATAATGCTCCTGGTGGTAATAATAATATTTATTGACATTATTATATTTGAGGTAATATTCTAAGAATACTTGTATATAATAGTTTAATTAAGACAGTGGAGTGATCTGGGGAGAAACTGACCCTGTAAGGACACTTATTTCTGATAAAATTTGGACTTTATATTCTTTTTTTAAAAATCACTTTATTGGGGGCTCATACAACGCTTTTCATATCAATGCATACATCTATTGTATGCCAACTACATTTGTATATGTATTACCATCATCATACTTAAAATATTTTCTTTCTACTTGAGCCCTTGGTATTAGCTCCTCATATTTCCCCTCCCTCCCCATTCCTCCCTCCTCATGAACCCTTGATAGTTTATAAATTATTATTATTTTGTCATATTGTACACTGTCTGATGCCTCCCTTCACCCACTTCCCTGTTTTCCATACCCCAGGGAGGAGACTATATGTAGATCCTTTTAATTGGTTCCCCCTTTCTATTCCACCTTCCCTCTAACCTCCAGATATTACCACTTCCAACACTGGTCCTGAAGGGATCATCTGTTCTGGGTTTCCCCTGTTTTTGATTCCTATCTGTACCATGTACATCCGGATTTATAAGGTAGAATTGGGATCATGATGGTGGGACAGAGGAAACATTTAAGAACTAGAGAAAATTAGTGTATTTCATCATTGCTACACTGTATTCTGACTGGTTCATCACCTCCCCACAACCCATCTGTAAGGGGATGTCATTTCACTTACAGATATGCTTTGGGTTCTCAATCTGTACTCTCCCTCATTTATAATGATATATTTTTTGTTCTTTGATGCCTGATACCTGATCCCTTCCATACCTCATGGTCACACAGGCTGGTGTGCTTTTCTCATGTGGGTTTTGTTGCTTCCAAGTTAGATGGCCGTTTGTTTACTTTCAAACCTTTAAGACCCCAGACACTAGATATTTTGATAGCCGGGCACCATCAACTTTCTTCATCACTTGCGCTTTTTTCACACTTTTGTCTTCAGTTATCATGTCGGGAAGGTGAGCATTATGAAATGTCAATTTAATGGAACAAAGTGTTCTTGCATTGAAGAAGTACGTGAATGCAGGTCCTATGCCCACCTGCTGTCTTAATACTAACCCTACACATATAGCTATTTCCCCATCATATATATGTATATATATATATATTTACCTATGTAAATTCCTGTATTTGGGCCTCAATAAATACCCTTTAGCCCCCCAGTTCTTTCCTCTATTTTCTTTTACTTTCCTCTCGTCCCACTCTCATGGTCAGCTTTCATTTGGGTTTCAGTAATTTCTCTCTGTTATATTACTCTTGATCAATCCCTATCAGGCTCCTCACACCAAACTTGTCACTGATTTTGGATCACTTGTTGTTCCCTATCCCTGGGTTGGTCAACACCACTTCCTTTTTCCCACCTCCCCATCTCCCATGCCCCCTACTCCAGAGCCATCAGTCCCATTGTGTGCTCTTCTAGACTGTTCATCCAGCTTATCTTATCTAGATAGACTTTCAAAGATAACATGTACCAAAAAAATAAGACATCGTGAGATGAAGTGACCAAAGAAAGCAAAATGATGACAACAACCACAAAACAACAGTGTCCATAAAAAATATATAAATATATAAAGTAAAAAATAAAAATAATAATAACAAAAGAAAAGCCTGTAAATAGTTCCAGGTCTGTTCATTGACCTCCAAGAGTGTCCCCTCGATGAATCTGATGTGCAGTCATCACCGCAATCAGTTTTAGAATATTTTATTCATTTTTGTAAACATCATGCTAGCTTCCTCTTTCCCCTCCACTCCCCTGCCACACCCACAAGGAAATATGAGTTTAGTTACTATCTCTATAGTTCTAACTATCCTGGGTTTCTCAGATAGGAGACTTGATGGTGTAGGGGTAATGCATTTGACTGTAATACAGGTAGTCAGCAATTCAAAATAGCAGCAGCTCTGCAGGAGAAATACTGGACTTTCTGCTACTGTAAAGAGTTAGTCTCCAGAACACACAGAAGGACATTTGAGTCAGCACTGATTCAATGACAGTGTGTTAGGGTTTTGGTTTGGATTTTGTGGTAGTTCTGTAATCTGGTGTCAATTTGAGGATTAAGAGAGCAGGGGTGGAATCTAGCCTGTCAATCTGGAGATAGCCAATGAAACCTGTGTGGGTATGACTTCCCCCTGAGAATTCTGGAGAATCCAACCCTATTTCTCCCTTGGAGGTAAGAGACTCACAACTCAGTCCCTTGAAAATGCTCTACTGACAAGACACAAGGCTGGTTCCCTGTAAGACATCCCGGAAGAGAAGCCACATGGATGTACCCTGAAGTAACCAGACCTCCAAAGCTAGAACAGTCACATAGAGAATCCCACCAGTGCTGAGATTCTTGAGAAGCCACAGAAAGACCCCTGCCAGCACTGATAAGCTTCTCCCACCACTGGATATACAAGACTCTGCACCCATTGGTCTGTGATTGTCCTGGTGTCATTGTATGTGCTTCATGAGTCTGAAGAGGACTTACAGATTGGTATCAGACATACAGGCTAGTAACAGACTTATGACCTTGGACTGGATTGGGCTGGGATGTTTTCTCAATGTTCAATTCTATTGTATATAAATTTCTTTCTTATACACATTTATGCATGTGTTTCTCTAGTCTACCAGAACTAATACAGATTTCATATAGAGAAAAAAATTAAAAAAAAACAAGAACTAACAACAAAGTAGTTAATAACCAAGTAAAACATATTTAAAATCACAAGCAAAAAGAAAGCAGAAAATATTAAAAATCGAGGAAAAATTAAAAGTGATCATATGACAGAATGGTAAATTTTAACCTAACCACATACAAGACTCTAACTCTTGATGAAACAGAAAGCTTCATCTTTTTTCCTTGTAGTTTCTAACTGCTGATCTTACTCCACTCTTTATCTTCATCATATCCTTAATTTACTGTGGGTAGACCAAGATAGAGAACAGCCTTAGGTTTCCTTTTGTGTTTGGAATCTATCATTATGTAATAGAACTGGTTGAATTTGAGACAATGAGAGAGGAATTAATGAGAAACACAGATGCAATAATTGGACCAAGTGTTCCTTTGAAATTCTGAGCTTAAAGAATTAATTAGAGACAGGACATCAGCAATCACAGTGTCATTTTAATCGATGAATATTTGATTGCACATGATCCACAATGAACTGCCAAGAAAGAGGGCAGTTCTCCTATGAGCCAGAAGAACAAAGTACAATCATCTATTCCTGCTCCGGAAACACCCATTGCTAGGTAATCTGAGGGCTTCTCAGACACTTGCATTCTGTCTTAACAGGAGAGGGATATTTTTTGAAAAACAAACTACTAAATAATTATGATATATCAGCTACAATAATCCTATGTAATTAGGATGTAAGAATCTGGGCTGTTTAGTACATTAAAGACGACCAATATTTGAATGAAAAACTAGCCCTCTAAAGTTAAGAAACATGGGGTATTTTAAAGTTCCTCTCATAATTTTCAATTAAGGGCAAGTGGATATTATTTTCAGAAATCCAATCATATCGATTTTGTAAATAATAATTCAGATTATATAATGCCTGAGGTAAAATTTTAAAGCCAGGAGGTGGGAGATGGTAAAATAGCGTGTAAATGCTGGTGAGCTTGTTAATTGCTATGATGTACCCTCCAGTTTCCATAGTTCATGAATCTTGAGAAGACAGACTTTCCTACATATATTAGGCACAGCCTGTTCAGCTGTCTGTGAGGCTCCCTGGGTACTTCCAGGCACCTGCCACTTTGGCACCGGTGCTGTGTTACTGGATACCAATTTTCTGCTAGCAAAAAAACTGAGATGTCATAATCTATTCAGGGTTTACGAAGTCTACTTGAGCAATGTGTACTCTATTCAAGGAACAAATGAAAGGGGAATCAGACTAATAGAGTTGAGAATAAAACTCTTTCCATTAAAAGAAAGGTCTATTTTTCTTAAACTAGATTTGCACCTAGCAAATGGCCAATAATCTGTCAATATTTGCTAAATCAATATTGACTGAGTAATCTATTTGACCTTTGGTCAAGTTTAAGTTTCTAGAGCTAATAAATTTTCTAATAATTAAACTAATTTGAGAGGATTATTTGCCATAATTAATAGCAACAATTCTTGTTGAAACAATTATTTTTCTGTTTTTCAATATAAAAATATAATCAATAAGTCTTTTTTGGTAAGAAGTACAGAAAAAATAATATGTTCATTAATATTAGTTTACCAGTGGAATATTTTGAAATATTTGTGGCATTCCTTAATCTTTTTTATAATGCCAACTTGTTGGTGAGGAATGAAGACTATATAAAACACATTCAGACTCATGAAACACTTGCAATGATGCTGAATGCAGGAAGATGACAGGCCAGTGGGTGACAAGTCTTGTGAATCCAATGGCAGTAAAAGCCTCTAAGTATTGGCAGGGGTCTCCTAGTGGCTTCTCCACCTCCAGAGATCTGGCTCCATCAGCCGCTCTCTCTGTGTCTTCTCCACAGGGATGTCTTGCAGGGAGAGAACCTAACCAGTAAGGAGTCTCCAAGGGAGAGAGTGTCTTCCACCTCCAAGCAGGAAATGCCAGAGTTTCCAGAATTGTCAAGAGATCATGCCCATATAGAGGCCTCATTGGCTATGACCCTATTGACACACTTGATTCTACCCTTTCACTTTTTAATCTTCCCAAGTCCCAAATTGACACAAGATTATATAAGTACCACACTATTCTTGGTCCAAACAGTGACAGAGAAGCCCTGCTGACATCGTGCTTATGCACTGGTTTACTTATGCCAGGTCAACTAACCAGATCTAATGGCCTGTACCACTCTACCTCAAATCAGAAACATACACATTCTTTAAGATCACGTGGAACCCTGTCAACAGAGACTACATTCTGTGTCATAAAACAAATTCCAACTAATTTAAAAAAATAAATTATAAAAAGCATGTTCTCTGGCTATAATAATTGTTCTACTGGCAGAAAAACAACAGGAAGACCCTTGCTGCAGTGCTGCATACAGCCCAAGGTTGCTGTACCAGTGAACTCCATCGCTCAACACCATGGGCACTGCTGCCTGGCCTCTGCTGTGATCTTGCCTTTGAAGGTAACTTCCCCCAGCAGCTGTGGGACACTGCACCAAGCAGACACACCACCCCGCTACCTAGAGGGATGGTTGGAACCCCTCCAGCCCCACAATCAGGTGATCAAGCCTTCTTTTTCTTCTCTCTTTATTCTCTAACCCATCTATATTTCCCATCACAGTCAGTTTCCATGGGCTCAGTTATGTTTTGTTTTGTTTTTATCTCTTTTTCTCTTTTTATCCTATTTTCTCCCTCTTTTCTTTCATACGCTGGCTTGTAGGCCCCTACCCTCAGCCCAGGGCCGCTCAACCCAAATAGCAGAGGGAGCTTCAGCCTGCCCTCAGTGGGAGAGCGTCACGCCACACAAGTCGGCTGTGACAACCCTCGACAGTGCCCTGTGCTGCTGAGGAAACCTCAGGCTGGTCTCTAAGGTGATCTTTCCAAGCACAGCAATTACAACCAGCACCTGTGGGACCCTGAACAAAAAGGACATAGCAACCTGACACCTCGGGCCAGGGGTTAAACGCCTCAAACCCCACGTTCGGGTGAGTAGGGGTCAGCTATATCTTTACTCTCTTTTATCTTCTTGCTTTCCCACCACAGTCAATCTTAGTGAACACAGTCATGTTTTCCCCCTTCTTTGACTTTCCTTTTCTTTCTTCTCTCTACTTTTTTTCTCGTCTTTTTTCTTCCCTCTTTTTGGTTTCCCTCCTCTCCCTCTCTTTTCCTTTCACATGACACTGCTGGTCTCCAGCCCCCTACCCCATTGCCTAGGGTAACTCTGCCCACCAAGTAGGGAGAACTCCAGCCTGGCCCCTGTGACAGTGCTGCACATGGCATGAGAATTTGCTACAGATGACATGGCACTGGCTCAGCTATCTCTTTATCTGTTTTTTCTCTACTCTTTCTTTTCTTCTTCTTTAATTTTCTCTTGTTTTGTCCCACTCTTCTATCCTTTCTCTCTTTCCCGCCATAGTCTGAGCAGATTTGGTTTTCATTTTTGACTGTTTTCATTTTTTTGACTGCTTTTTATTTTTATTTTGTCATTGCATTGTGTGTGTGTTTTTTTATATTTCCACTTGTCTTTGTTTTTCTCCTTTTGCTCTTTTTATGCTCTTCTCTGACTCTTTCCTTTCCCAAGCCATGACCAGCCTGCTGGCCATTCCCCACAGCCTAGGACAACTCTGATGGCCCATTTGGGGGAGCTCCTGCCTGTACTTGTTGGGTTTACATGCAGCTGGGCAAATCACAATCCTCCTCCACCAAAGTACATGCAGCTAGGAGATCAACCCTTCAAATGACTGGGGGAGCTCCAACCTATACCACGAAGCCCTACAAATGACTGAAGGAACTCCTGCCCACTGTCAGTGGTGTTCCATGATGCTGTGGGAACAGCTGCGCAACTTCAATGGTGATCTCTCTAACTTGGGTAATTCAGTATGCCACTACTGTCCTCTGCACCAAGGAGCATACACCCACATGCCCTCTGTGGCACTTTAGTTGCAGAGGAAAACACCAAACACCATTACAAGTGTTTGTAGTGCTCCAAGAACCAGGAGACACACCACTACAGCTTAATACAAGACCAGCCAGTGAAATGCCCCCCTCATGGGCCCACAACCATCCAAACAGCATCCTGTGAGAGGAACATCCAACTCACATTCCAAATAATGCAATACTGGTTGGCGAGGGTAAGAATGAAACCACAGGGAGATACAGTGGTACCCTGACACCCCAGTGCAACTACCTGCAGGTAGTTCATATAGGAATTCATAAAATTCCCCCAAAAGAAAGCCTACTGTGCTTCAAATCTGGAAGATCGTGCAAGGCTCTTATAAGACAACATGTAAACAGAAAACAACATGTAAAAGTCTCAGGAACAGAAGACAATGTCAGAAGAAGTCATGAACCTAACGATGTGCATAGGAGAAGTAGATATTGACCTGCCACAGAAAGAAATTTTCAGAAGACTGCTTGGAGTCATACAGGATATGAGAAATCAATACAAAAAAGGGATTAAATGATAGAGGAGATAAAGGCAACACACCAAAGTGAAATACAAGACGTAAGGGATGAAATAACAAACTCCTGTAGGAAATTAACAGACCTTGCCTACAGACTTGAGGAGGTAGAGAACCACACTGATGACCTAGATGATAACCAACCAGACATCAACAAATGGGAAAAGCAGTCAAATAAGACACTCAGAGCAGCTGAAGAAAACCTGAACGCCCTGTCTGATGGTATGAAGAGGAAGTATGTTACAATAATTGGACTACTGGAACAAGACACAACAAAGAAATCAGCAGTGAAAATAGCAAGGAAATTCTTAGAGGAAAACTTCCCCAGATTAGTAAATAAAAATTAGGCAATCATTTAGGAGGCTGAAAGAACTCCAGCCAGACTGAATACCAAGAAATCACCAAGATATATAATAGTTAAAATACCCAATAATGAGGAAAAGGGGAAGCTCATAAGAGAAACTAGGGAAAAACCATAGTCACTTATAAATGTACTCAAATAAGAATATAGTCAGACCTATCAGTGGACACAGTGAATAAGAGGAGGGAATGGAGAAATATAATCCAAAAATTGAAGGAAAGCAACGCAAATACAAGAACACTGTACCTGACCAAATAATCTATTAAGGTAGCTGGAGTAATCAGAGACTTCCCAGACAAGGAAAAAGTCAAAAAATACATTAATAAGAAACAGCCATGCAAAAGTTCTTTGCTGACCCAATATGGGCAGAAGATCCATACTCACCAAGTGCAAATAAGGGACCATCACATAGAAAACTCCACCAACAAAGAGAAAACAACCTCCAAGATAACATTAGTTCAACAATGGAAAGAACGCAAAAATGAAACACACACACACCGCAAACTGATAAGTTAGGTAAGTAGGAAAACACCCAACACAAAAGGTACAAGATGGCATCACAGAATCAACAGATGATATTCAGTAATAATACTGAATATCAATGGACTGAACTCAGGCATTAAAAGGCAGAGGCTAACAGACTGGCTCAGAAAACAGCCCATCATTTTGCTGCCTACAAGAGACACATCTCAAACTTGCAGACAAAAAATGGTTGAGAATTAGAGGCTGGAGAAAAATATACCAACAATTGGCAATGCAAAAAAAGAGCAGTGGTAGCAATCTTAATCATTGACAAAATTTATCTCAAGGTCCAAGTCATAATAAGATGCAAGGTAGGGCACTATATAATGCTCAAGGTAACTGTACACCAAGAACCAGTAAGCATAATAAATATATATGCTCCCATCGAAACCCCAGCAAAATCCATAAATAAAATACTCCAAAAGATGAAGCAAGAAATCACAGGCTCAATAATTATAGTAGGTGACTTTAATACACCACTCTGGAAAAGACAGATCATTGGAAAAGAAACTCAACAAGGAAGCTGCAAATTTAACAACACAATTGGACAACTTGACCCGATAGATATTTTCAGAGCTTTCCACCCAAATGCAAAAACGTCACATTCTTTTGAAGCCAACATGGCACATAGTTGAAGGTAGACAACATGCTGGGACATAAAATGAACCTGAGTAAATGCAAGCACATAGATTATACATATGTCCCTCTCTCTGATCACTGTACCACATGGCTGGAAATCAACAGAAAAGTGATGAAGAAAACAAAGGTAATCAATTGGAGGATGTATAATTCTCTGTTGCAAAAGGAATGGGTATTGATCCAGAACAGAGGTGAAACCAGGAATTTTCTAGAAACGAACAAGAATGAAAATACAATGTACCAAAAACTTTGGGACACAGCAAAAGATTTTATCAGAGGAACATCTGTAGCAATACATGCACACATGAAAAAGGAAGAGAGACTTTCAGATGACATGCTGACACAAAACCTACTCCAAATAGAGCAGAGTCAACAGAACAATCCTACTAATTGCAAAAGGAAATAAATAATAAAAATCAGAGCTGAGATACAGGAGAGGGAAAACAAACCAAAAAAATTATGGAAAAATTAATGCAGCTAAAAGTTGGTTCTTTGAAAGGATTAACCAAATCGATAGACCACTGGCGAGTCTAACCAAAGAAAGGAAGGAACAAATTTCAGTAACAAGGATGAGGGATAAAATAGGGGACATTGCAATGGACTTTACGGCAGTCATGCACTCTTGTATCAATTTCAGGATTTTGTGTGTAGGGGTAGAATCTAGCCTATCTCTAAATAGCCAGTATGATCTCTGTGTGGGCATGGTTTTCTCGTGAGAATTCTGGAAAATCTCATGGTATTTCCTCTTGGAGGCAAGAGAATCACAGCTCTGTCTTTTGGAGATGTTCTACTGAAAGACACAAGACTTATTCTTTGGGAGATATTGCAGCTGACAAAACACATGGCACATGCTGATAGACTCTGAGCCCTGGAAACTAGAGGAGTCATGGGAGACCCCTGCCGGCACTGAAATGCTTCTACTGTCACTGGTTACAAGCATCTGCATGCACTGGCCTGTTATTGTCCTGTTGTCACTGCATGTGCTTCATGTGTCAGAAGATAGGTTTATAGACTGGTATCAGACATATGGATTTATGACCTTGGACTGGGCTGGCTTGGGGTGTGTGTGTGTGTGTGTGTGTGTTTTTTTTTTTTTGGCATCACTGCCCTCTGGTGAGAGGGGGGAATGGTTTTTTAATGTACAGTTACTCTTATATATATAACTCTTTCTTATACACATATGCATATCTGTGAATTTGTTTCTCTACTCTACCTAGATAACACAGACTTTAATGAAATCCAAAGGAAAATTGTACAGTACTATGAAGGTCTGTACTCTAACAAATTCAACAACTTGGAAGACATGAACAAATACATGGAAAAGCAATCCCTCCCTAGACTATCCTATATGGACATCAAGAATCTCAACAGACCCATAGCAATGGAAGAAATAGACAAGTTTACCAAGGAATTATCAATAAAAAAAATCCCCTGGGCCATATGGCTTTACAGGAGAATTCTACTAAGCATTCAGGGAAGAACTGAATCCACCAATCCTACACAAACTCTTCCAAAACATAGAAAATGATGGAAAACTCCCAAACTCTTTCTTTGCAGATAGTATAACTCTGATATCTAAAGTGGGCAAGCATCCCAAAAGAATTAAGAACTACAGACCAATATCTTTAATGAACATCAATGCAAAAATCCTTTACATAATACTGGCCATTACAATACAAAAGATTATAGAAAACATAATTCACCATGACCAAGTGGAATTCATACCAGGAATGCAGGGATGGTTCAACATGCAAAAGACCATTCGTATTATTTGCCACATTGACAGGAAAAAAATTTAAGAAACACATAATAATACTTATAGATGTGGAAAAAGCATTCGACAATATCCAACACCCACTCCTGTTTAAGACAATCAAGAAGATTGGAATAGAAGGAAAATTCCTTAATATCATACAAATTACATATGAAAAAACCAACAGCCATTGTGGTAATCAATGGAGAAAAAATGAAAACAATTCCAATGAAAAAGAGGACAAGACAAGCATGCCTCTTGTACCAACTTCTATTTAACATCGTACTGGTGGTCCTAGCTAACAACAAGGACAAAGAAAAGACATCAAGTGTATTCATCTGGGGAAGGAAGAGGCAAAACTTTGTTATTCAGTGATTTTATGATTTTATACATCGAAAATCCCCGAAAATTCCACAAGTGACATTCTAGAAGCTATAAAGAAATATGACAGAGTGGCAGGATACAATATTAACAAACAGAAGTCTATTGGATGCTATATACATCACAGAAAAATCAATTTAAAAAGGTAATACCTTTTACAATAGCCAGGCACAAATTGAAATATCTAGGGATATGCCTGACTAATGAAACAAAAGATTTGTATGAGGAAGCCATAGAACACTATTACAAGAAACCAAGAGTGACTCTAACAAATGGAAAAAATCCCATGCTCATGGATTTGAAGACTTAATATAGTAAACATGTCAGTTCTTTCCAAGGCACTATATAAGTTTAATGCAATCCAGATATGAATACCATTATCTTTCTCAAAGAATAGGAAAAATTGATTGCCAACTTTAAATGGAGAGGGAAGAAGCCCAGAAGTAGCAGAGAACTCCTCAAGAGGAAGGACAAAATTGGAAGGCTGTCTCTACTTGACTTTAGCACCTACTATATGGTCACAGTGATCAAAGTAGTGTGGTACTGGTATAGCGACAGATATTTAGACCAATAGAAAAGAGCTGAAGACCCACAAATAAAAACATCAGCATACAGGCAGCTAATCTTTGATTAAGGGCCCCAAAAGTATCAAATGGGAAGTGAATACCCTCTTTAATAAGTGATGCTGCAGGCTGAGCTCCGGTAGCGTAGTGGTTGTGCACGGGACTGCGGCCCACTAGGATGGAGGTTCAATTCCAGTAGCGGCTCCACAGGAGCAAAGGCTGGGCCTCTTACTCCCACCAAGAGCAGGCAGTGATGCCCCAAAAAATACACAAAAAATTTTTTAAAAAAATGTGATGCTGCAAAAAATGGACATTTGCCGACAGAAAATGAAACAAGACCCCCTCCTCACTACATGCACAAGAATAGACTTAAGGTGGATTACAGACCCCAAACAAAACCCCAAACAATTAGTACCATTAATGAAGAAATTGGGTCAAACCTGAAAGCCTGGGCACAGGAAATACATAGACTATCAGAAATAGGGAAGGATACATATACAGAGACATCACCAATTGAAAAGTGGGATATACTAAAGATAAGTCACTTGTGTACATCAAAAGATTTCATCAATAGAGTAGTAAGAGAGCCCACCGACTGGAAAAACATCTTTATCAAGGACACAGAAGACAAAGACCTTATTACTAAAATTTACATACTTTGTGAACTGACTAAGGTAAAAACTAAATACCCATTGAGGAGGTGAGCAAAGGACCTTAGCAGAAGTTTCATAGGGGCAGAAATCTGAATGACCAATAAGCATATGAGAAAATGTTCGTGATTTTTCGCAAGACGAGAAATGCAAATAATAATAACTATGAGATATCAAGTAGCTTACCCAAAGGTAGCCCAATTCAAAAAGTCAGAAAGTAACAAGTGTTGGAGGGGTTGTGGAGAAATAGGAATTCTCACCCACTGCTGGTGGACCTGTAGTTATGTATGGCCACTATGGAAATTGATTTGATGATATTTAAAACAGATGGATATTGAGCTAGCAAATGTCCCAGCAACCCCCCTATTGGGTATATACCCAGAAGAGACAAGAAGCAAATCATGGCCAGACATCTGTGCTCTAATGTTCATCACGGCACAGTTCACAATTGCAAGGCATTGGAAACAATGCAAATTTCCATCAACGGACAAATGGATCAAAAACCATGGTGCGTGCATACAATGGAGTACTACCCATGCCAAAAATTCAGTGATGAATGCATGAAGCATATTGCCATATGGGAAGAACTGGAGGAAAGCATGCTAAGTGAAGTAAGTCAAGTAGAAAAGGACAAGTACAATGTTAGTCCACATAGGTAAGCTTAAAAACAAAAATAAAAACAAAAACAAATGGGCATAGGGGAAAAGTTACTGTGCACATACATCCCTAGGGTGAGGCCTATCAACTATGGCAGGTGCCAAATCCAATCCAGGGATACATATAGCAGCCCACTACATAAGAGGGTGAAAGAATGAGAGAAAAAAAGACATGGGTAGAGGGGTAGCTGGATACTAATACACCCAAGGGGAGAGTATTGTTTGTGTCTCCACAGGGGAAGTATAGAGAGACTAGACTTCAAACAGATGCTCCAAGATGTGAATACTACATAATGGCAAGTACCTGCAAACCAATAGAGAGGTCAGTGGAGCCAGCCACAATCCCACTTATGCTGTTACCCCTCCCCCAATCTAAAGAATGAACTTCAGAGGACAGAACTGGGGCTGCTGAACTCGGGAGAAATGTAAAGAGATGGAGAGGGAGGAGAGGATATCCTGGCCCACCAAGCCTGAGGACAATGTTCCTGCTTGAAGCAGACAATGCACTGGGGGGATGGAAGGGTCAACCTCACATGGGACACAGTATCCCTCACTGAACCATGGCTCTGATGGGGACTGCACTGAAGACACAGTCTCGGAATAGTGCAAGGTCTGACACCATCACACTGGGGTGAGGCACTGAGGGCATGCGGCAGAGGATCAGGTGGAGCAGACTGATAAGCCCCCCACCTCCCGAAAATGCCAAAAATAGACTTGGGAGACAGTGTAGCACCCCATCAGACACACCTGAAAAACAATCATAAAGGCCAACAAACAGATGTTGAACTATTTATAGGTTTTTCCATTTTTGTCAGTGGTTTTCTTTTTGTTATTGTTATCTTGTGCTTTTTTTTGCTGCTGTTGTTATTGTTCTATTGATTTTGACTTCTTTTATTGTTTTATTTGGCTTTGCCTACTTTTTGTATTTATTAATGTATCTGCATGTCTATCTACATAAGTGTGTTAGTCTGGGTAGACAAGAGAAACAAATTCATAGACACACATATGGATATAAGGAAAAGGTCTATATGCAAGAGGAATGGAACATTGAGACAGCATCTCAACTCAGTCCAGTCCAAGGTCATAAATCCAACATTATGTCTCATACCAGTCTATAAAGTCTTCTTCTTACTCACAAAGCATAGCACATGCAATTGAAGCAACTCAGCGCTGGCCAGGGTCCCCACATGGCTTCTCAAGCTTCAAAGATCTGATTCCTTCAGGGTAAGGCCGTGTGGCTCCTCCTCCGGCTCCTCAAGTTCCTCGGATGCTACAATCTTGTCTTGTCTGTAGTTCAATGTCTCAGAGACTGACTCTCAGAGACTGAGAGTCAAGACTCCCTTCTCCAACTGGGAAATACCGTGAGACTTCCCAAAATTCTCAGGAGAAATCTATACCTACACAGAGGCCTCATTGTCTACTCATTGGCTATCTCCAGATTATCTGGCTAGACTCCACCCATACATCCCAATCATGAAATTGGCATCACAAATACCTGACTGCCACAATAAGATACATGAGATAAATAATTCGGAGATGAAAAGAATGGCACCAAAGGTTCTATGGGGATTTCGGAGAAGGGGAGGTAGGTAAAAGGAAGTGAGGGGTGAGCGACACAGGAACAAGGGCACAACAAGTGAAATAAAATTAATGGAAGAAAGGTTGTCGTGGAGCTAGTGGGGCTGAATCAAGAGCAATGTAGCCGCAAGGAATTACTAATCTTGAATGAAGGCTAAACATGATGTTGGGTCAAGAGGGAAGTAAAAAGAAAATAGAGGAAAGAATGAAAGAACACGGAAGCAAAGGACATTTATAGAGGCCTAAATATAGGTAATATATTATATACATGCTATATATATATATATATAGTAATGAGAGGGGAATAGACTATGTGCTCATATCCATATGAAAAGAATTAAGATTGCAGATGGACATTGGGCCTCAACTCAAGTACTCCGTTAACACAAGAACACTTTGTTCTAACAATCCAGCATTCTGTGCTGCTCACCTTCCCAAGGTGGTCACTGAAGACAAGTGTGTGCATAAGCAAAAGTGGTGAAGAAAGTTTATGGTGCCTGACAATCAAAAGATATAGCATCTGGGGTCTTAAAGGCTTGAAGATAAACAAGCTACCATCTAGCTGAGAAGCAACAGAGTCCACATGAGAGAAGTACACCAACCTGCAAGATCATGAGGTATTGATGGGATCAGATATAAGGCATCTAAGACTCAAAATAAAACCACTGTCAATGTGAATGAGGCAGGGCATGGAGTGGAGATCCAATGTCCATCTGTAGACATTGGCCATCCCCTCACAGAGGGGTGACAGAGAAGAAATGAGCCAGTCAGGGAGCAGTATAGCACTGATGAAACACACAACTTTCCTCTAGTTTTTTGGTGCTTCCTTCACCCCATTATCATGACCTCAATTCTACGTAAACAAATTGGATTAGACAAGAGGATGTACATGGCTACAGGTATGAGTCCGCAATACACAAAATCCAATATAGTCAAACCCCTCAGGGCCATAAAGGACAGAACAAATACAGGAGGATTAGGGGACAGTGGAGGGAGAAGGGGGGAATCCAGCACAAAGATCAACATAAACCCCCCTCCCAGGGGGACGGATGGTAAAAAGTTGGTAAGGGGTGAAGGAAGATGATGTAAGATATAGAAATATTAATCCATAACTTATCAAAGGTTAATGTTGGGGGGAGAAGGGCAGGGAAGAAATGGGGAGCTGATATCAAGGGCTCAAATGGAAAGAGAATGCTTTCAAAATGATGATGGTGGCACGTTTGCAAATGTGCTTGACACATTGGAGGAATGTATGGATTGTGTTAAGAGATGTAAGAGCCTCAATAAAAGTATTAAAAATAAATAAATAAGAAATGGTGTGCATCAGGATTATATCCTCTTAGTATAATTGTTCAATTTGTATGCTAAACAAATATTCAAAGAAGTGGGGTTACATGCAGAAGAACTAGACATCAGGATTGGAGGAAAGCTTATTAACAACCTGCTATAAGCAGAATACACAGATTTTCTTCGTGAAACTTAGGAGGACTTTAAGCACTTACTGATAAATATGAATTTATTAGTGTGTCTTACACAGTCTTCAGTGTGTCTTACAACTCAATGAAAAGAAGAGTAAAATCCTCATAACTGGAAAAATATCATTATCAAAATAAATGGAAAAAAATTGAATAAATAAATGAAACATCGGGAAGGTCTTCAAGCCCTTGGAATTTAAAAGCCATTCTGGAAACAAGTCACAGGTGAAAGGTAAACCCAAAGGAAAATGTAAGAATACATAACACAGAATGAAAACCTGACAAAATGATAAAAATGACCAGTATCGGGCACAGAAAAGAGGATATCACTCCAGGTGCTGCAACCAATTGGGGGGGGGGGGGGGGGGGGGAAGAGATGCGACTTGATTTCAACTTTTCTTTTCATTACTTTTTTTTCCCACATCACTGCGCTGGTGGGAATAGGAAGCCCAGCCTTGCTCCTGGAGAGCTGCTGCTGGATTTGAACCACCAACCCTGTGGGCCACAGTCCCACACACAATCACTGAGCCACTGGGGCTCAGCTGATTTCAACTTTTTTCTTAATGAACAACAATCATAAATTTGACAACTTAGAAGAAATGGTCTCAATGTACTTCTTCAAAAAGCACATACTGTCAGAACCAAGATGAGATAGCCTGAATAATTCTCAATCATTAAGCATATTAAATATATTATTTTTCTAATCTCCAAAATATGTGATTTTTAAAACACCCTAAAAACAAATCTCCAAGCCCAAATGGCCTCCTAGGAGAATTCAAGCAACATTAAAAAAGAATAGCACCAATTTTTATGGAATTTCTTCCAGACAGAAAAGAAGAGGAAGCACTTCCCAAATTGTTTTATGAGTTCTGTAGTAATTTCATAGCAATTCAGTCAAAGGCATCATAAAAAGTCAGAGTTGGGAAAATATGTTAAACAGAATGCGAAATCACAAAATGAAAGAGGTGTGCTGGCCAGATAGAGACTCACAGATCCCCCAAGATTATGGCCCATTGTCAACTTCAGTGAACTTCCAGACTGGAATTCCCCTTACTTGCTAAATTTTCAGCCAGACTTAGATAGGTATATAAAGGAGCAATAACACTAACACTTGTGCACACCTTAGAATAATGAGTGGTTTGAAATCAAAGGGATTGTATTTACCAGGGCAAAGTTCAGAGGGTTAGAAAAGAAGGAAACCTGGAAATACACATGGGCAGGAAGTGATTTTCTAGGGTAAAGATTCCAATCAATGAGATAAGATGTGTATGAATTGTTGAATGGAAAACGGACCTGCTGTGTAAAGCTTCACCCAATTCACAATGAAATGTTTTGTTTGTTGTTAAATCTCATGTAATTTTTCTCAGGGTGAAAGCAATTCATGTAAAAATATGTGCATATTCAGCAAATGACACTGAAGCAATTCAAGAGCTTTAGAACCAAAACAAAGGAATATTAAGCAATAGTTCACAAAATAGAAGGTCAGCAGCTCAAAACCACCAGAGATAGGGAGAGAGATGAGGCTTACTATTTCCCTTAAAGAGCTACAGTCTCAAAAATCTGCGTGGGCAGTTCTACCATGTCATTTAGGAGTTGGAAATGACTTGATTGAATTATGATTTTTCACACTGTATGGGGAATTTTACTCAAAATGGATCATGGGCTTAAATATAAGACATAAGATTATAAAATTTATCTATCTATCATCTACCTATTTATATATCCATCTAATGTTAGAAGCAATTGGAAACAACTGTTTTCTCTTGGTTTTCAGTGATGCCAATGTGATTTATAGACCCCATCCACTGAATTTTCAGTAGGAATGAAGAACACCATCTTCCCTGACTCTCCTATGACCTCCTCCATTAGAGGCTTCCATCCCATGCTCTGAAATGTGCACTCTGCATCAGAAAGCTGATGTCTGATTCATATGTAAGAAAAGGATACACTGGCTGCAGCTCAGGAAATCTACAGAGCAAGAAAAAATATCATTCTGATAGATGAACAGATTAAGGTGCTGAGTTGGGCTCTCCTGCCTTCCAAAGTTTGTTGGAGGAAGGAATAAGGAAAGGTGCCTGGAGAACTATAAATGAATCGTGTAGGCTAGACACTCGACACAGGGTTACCTTGAGTTTTGTGCAATTGATCTCTGCCCTTCTTCAGGCAGTGTTAAGGGAAAAATCATTTACTAGTAGATACTTAGAGAAACAAGCTCTTCAAATGTTTACCTGGAAGTGCTGCATATCAGCCAATATTCAGGAAATCATAGGAGACAAGATTCTAGCAGGAGACCTCTTCATGTACATGGAACTACTCACAAAAGAAATCAACTTTAACTGCCACCAGAGGTCCCTTTGTCTCTCTTTGTTTGACAATGATAGAAAAGGATAGCTGGCAAGTTAAAGGAAAAGGGGTTAAAGGAGAGGATAAAGTTCACAAAAACCAGGCCCAGAAACCCACTGGTGGGTTCATTGTAAAGTCAGTCTGAAGTGGTGGAAAAACTAATACTCTCTGCATAGTGACCCTTTAAGGTATCATCTACCTATCTGTTTATCTAGTCTCAAGAACTGTGAAAAAAAATAAAATGATGGTTTTTAAAGCTATCTACTTGTCATTTTTGTAGTGCAAAACTCAAAGAAACTCATTGCCAGGGTGTGTTTTCCAACACATTGAGACCCCGAAGGTCTCAATTTATTCCCAAAGGGCATAATTTAACTGCCTCTGCAGATTTCAAGACTGTAAATCAGGGACGCTTACAGTTTTTCATCAGGCAAACTAGTTATAAAATGATCAAATTAAAATAATCTACCAACTACCTCAATGTACATGGTGGAGGGGTTGGAGCTTACCTGCAGGGTGAAGGCTCTTTATTTCAGTGCAAGTGCTGGTGCAGACAGACAAGAGGCACCCTCCTCGACTGTCAGGGAGACTGGGCACACAGAGACATGGGCATAGAAGGGAGTCCTTCCGAGGTCACCCTTTCTTCTTCTCTACTGTCTCAGCTTCCAGCTCCTGTAACCATGTGTAGAGGGAAGAGGACTTGGTCACAGGGACCTTCTCATGGCTGTCACTGCTGCGATCCTGGAGGTCTCGGAACCTGCTCTCCTTCACCAAGTTTTGCTCTTTCAACCTTTCTGTGACTGGTGACACACCAGTGAAGACGGGAGTCTCCGACATGGCTTTGGATCTCTCCGTGAACCGGGAGTCAAAGACTTTCGTGGGTTCAATCTTGGAGGGGGTGGTTAGCACACACAGGGATGTTGTAGTGGGTGTCGAGGCAGCAGTCACACAGTCCTTCCCGACAGTTTTGTCTGTAGGCTTGGATGCAACTGTCGCCATCCGCTCCATGAAAGGTTTGGAGATGCTGAAGGAGCTGAGGCTGCTGGATTCTAGGGGCAGGAGCTGTGGACTGCTGTGGGAGAAGAACCTGGTGCCTGCCAGAGACCTGGAGAGGGGGATGCTGTTAAAGAAGGCCGTGGAGAAGTCCCCAGTGTCCAGCTGCACTATGCTGACAGGTATGACCCTTCTCCGACAGTTCACTGTTCGTGTTTCCACTTGTTTCTTTAAGAGATTCTTCCTGAAGTCCTGTAGACTCTCTCCATTTACAGCAACAGAGGTAGCTGAGCTGCTCTCCCGGGCAGCTGCCCCCCTTCTGGCCCAGCTGCTGCCTCCGCTGGTACTTGAGCATCTCAGAATTCTCTATGACAGCTGTGGAGTCCTACGACTCAGTCATGATGGCCAAGCTCTTCCCGTAGGTGGACTGGTGATGTGGCTCTTCTCCTCCTCACTTGGGGGTCTCCGAGTTCATCCTGGGAGAAGTTGAGGAAGGCCACTGAGCATGGAGCACACTAGAATGCCCAGTCCATTCAGAGTCCAGGAAATATCCATGATGGATTCATCAAACAGCTCGTGGATGACAACCAGAGGCCTCTTCAGACACGTAAGCCAAACAGAAAGTGAGCGGTCCTTGTTGCCCATGGCACCGCAGCAATAGGGGCAGCTGGGCTTTGCCGAATTTCCATTTTTCTGCTTCTTTTAGAAGATTTTGGGGTTGAATTTCACACCAGTCACGGCTTCCCAGTGCCCCACGAAGTCCATGTTGGTTTTCCAGCCATCCTGTTCAATGATCTGGGCAATGGGGCCAGAGTTGTTCATGGCATGAGCGGATGGATACCAGATAGTGCCCATCAGGTGACCAGCTGAGTCATAGCACATGGGATGTTTGTGTGTGTGTGTGTGTGTGTGTGTGTGTGGCATCACTGCCCTGGTGGGAATAGGAAGCCCAGCCTTGCTCCTGGAGAGCAACTGTTGGATTTGAACTGTCAACCCTGTGGGCCACAATCCCACACACAGCGTAGCACATGGGTTGTACCTCCACACTTATCAAAAGGCTTGGTGATTCAGGTTTCTGACTACCAGTCCAATGTGCGCCACCCCCTCAGGCTGCAGTTATCAGTTGGAGAAGCGATGTCTTTGCCAACAGGAGAACAAAGCGACTGCCTTGGCTGGCGTGAAGCTGAGCTGCTTGAAGTGCAACTGGGAAGGGAAGGCGTGGGAGACAGTGCTCACCAGTAGAATACTCATCGCTGCAGGCACCTGTGACGTTGTATGTGTTGCCTGTGAGAAGAGGACGCCGTCTGTGTTCTCCACCTGCGGCTGCCTGCTTCCCTCACCCCCATCCTCCTGCCGTCCCTCATTTCCATTTTGCATTGCACGGGCACCCACATCATGGCGCTCATGGCTGTAGCCACGCTGTCTGTCTGGGACATCCACAGACAGGTGGTGGTGGTCAAAGTAGAGTCTCTACACTCCATCTTGGCAGGAAGCGATATGACAGTGTCACAGATTCTGCTAACCCAGCTCAGGATTCCAGTGATGAACCTGTCTGATGGGAAAGTCTACTGCTTTAATCCATCCCTTTCTTCATGGAACCTGATTTCCCACAAGCAGGACTCTCTGACCCCGTGTGCAGACTTCAGGAGCAGCCTGCCCTCCCAGGATGCCATGCTGTGCTCAGAACCCTTAGCCGTCCCTTCCGATTCTGGACAGCAGGCTGCCCGGCTCTTCTCCTTTCCTCCAGCGGTGCAGCAGGAGATCACCTTGGCCTACCTAGAGAACCAGGTGGCCGCTGCACTGAGCCTGCAGTCCAGCCATGAGTACCGCCATTGGTTCCTCATCTATGCACGCTACCTCATGAACGAAGGGTATGAATACTGACTCCGAGAAATATGCACGGACTTGCTGGGTCCTTTTCACTATTCCACCGGAAGCCAGTGGGAGTCAACAATAGTGGGCCTGTGGAAGCAAGAGCGGCTGAGGGAGCTGCTGCCGGTCATCCGCAGAACCTCCGCTTCTAGCGCCTCTTCAAGGAGTGCCAGGAGCAGCTGGACATCCTGAGAGACAAGTAACCTGTTTGCCTGCTTCCGCTACCGCAAAAGCCGGGCCACCACCCGGCCCCTGACCACCACTAGAGGAGGAAGAGGGGCAGGATGAGGAGGAGGAGGGAGCATCCTGTGCTGACACAGACACACACACACACACACACACACACCATGTCCTGGGCGGAGGATGCCCCCTTCAGGGGACAACGCCACCCACACCAGCCTTCACTCCTTCCAGGAGCCCATGACCACCCCCACCCCCCCACCAGCCGGCTCCCAGGTGGAAAAGAGCTGTTGTGGATGCCAGGCCCCGTGTGGGCCCCCGGCTGAGCCACCTAGGGGAGTGCAAGTGAGGGAGAAGCCCCCAGCCTGCTGTCAAGGCCAGGCGGTCGCTACCTCTGCACAAGGAGAGCCTATTCCTCCTGCCCACAGGCTATTTTTGTACTAGAATTTGCTAACTTGTAATACAGACCCCTCCTTCCAGCCAAGAATCAGGATTCCCTATAAGTCACTTGGACACTGGTCACTTGTAGGAAATTTAACCTCTAATTATGACATGAAAGATAATTGTACTGAAATTAGTCTATCTAAATTTGGTTCTGATTCTTGAATATTTGGATAAAGAGACTTTGGGAAGGGGGCGCTGAGGGGTGGAAGATTTCTTTTGTAAGTGCAAAATAAAGGAACACCCACTGGATACAAAAAAAATCTACCAACTACAAAAATGCAAAACATTTATTTTTATTTATTACATTCATTCATAAATTCATTGAGAATTCTTTATATGTACAATGTATGTTTGCCTACCATGCATAGCCACATGAGCCCATATTGTCTAACACAACACAATTAACTATGTACATTTTGTCATTACCTGAGTTTACTCTGTGACTTGCATTGAGTTGAATGAGCCAGGGATGCATAGACAGGACAGTAACAGCTGACAGCCAGCCTCAAGCACACTTCCAAATGATCATCAGTCATGGTGGAACGGGACTTGGAGTTAATGATCTTTATGTGGAAAGAGGCTGAGTCACGTAAATAAGTAGGACCGAATCATGCAGCCAAGGAGGTAACACATTTTCTCTTGTTTGGGTCCTTTCCCTCTGAGAGTAAGTTCCAGAACTGTTCATGCACTCTGGACTTCAGACAAATGGCGACTTGTAGTGTCAAAATCTCCCATTCTGTATGACAGTGATACATTTTTGTCTTCCTACTTTGTCCAGCTGCCCCACTCATTTTAATGCCCTTTCTGACATCTAAGAGAAAAAAAAAACAGGGTTTAAAAATTAGCGATAACATACCTCGTCAGTTTTGCTGCCCTCAGCACAGCTGTTTGCACATGTGGTGGACACCTAAGATTGCATCTGATTGGTTGTGCTGTATATCAGTTACGTGATGGGATTGATGATAGGCTTACGTCTATTTTTTTGACGTCATATGATCTACCCACACTACATTTGTGATCGACTAGTAGCTCGCGATTGATATATTGAGCACCCCTGCTGCAAGTCTTCACTGCAGTAGGAACACTCATCTTTGTCACATGGAGAGGCTGGTGGCTTCAGAACGACTGGCTATGCAGTCAGCAGCCCAATCTATAGCCCTTCCACACCACTAGTACTGAGCTCTGAGTGCTTAATATTATGTGGTATTGCGAATTGACTGAACTGTGCCCTCCAAATTGTTTGTAGAAACCTCTTAAAGGAGAAATCTAAACTGGCCCAGAAAGGATCCTTAGTAGAGGCTTTCTTTTGTTATGTTAATATGGTTATCTCGGTGCAGGACAAATCTCTCTGAGTTATAAAAGGACTAGAAGAGACACAGAGGTATATTTGAGGGGAAACATGTGAGGATCTTCTATGAGACAAGAACCATAGAGAAAACAAGGAATCGCAAGCTGCTTAAAAGGAAGGAATTGACACATTTGATACCCAAATTTCAACTTTCAGCATAGCATCCAGAACTTGTGGGGGGGGGGAATAGAATTCTAGTTTTTAAAGCCAACTATTTGTTATATTTGCATTACAGAACTCAAGCAAGCTCACTACCATCGAGTCAAAGCAATCTTAGAAGCAGAATTACCCCTGTGGATTTCTGAGACTGTAAATCTTTCCCAGAATCGAAAGGCTCATTTTTTCTCTCGAGGACCAGCTCGTGGTCTCCAACTGCTGGTCTTGCAGGTAGCAGCCAAACACAATAGCCATACGCTGTGTACTGGCTGTCCTAGTTTCTTGAACAAGTGTGTGATTTAAAGGGGCTTCAAGATTCCGTATTAGCAAAGAGTGAACAGCCATGTCTGGAAGTTTCAAAGAATGAAGACGTTCAAAGAGTGGGAGGAAAGAAAAGTCAAAATGTATATAGGTTGAAATCTGAATGGCGTGCTATCCTGCTGGGCCACTAGACAGGGATTTTTTTTTAAAGTATGTTGAGACTGCTGTTAGGTGCCACTCACCCCAAACACTGCGTGTTCCTTAGCCATCCTCACAAAGTACCTATAGAACAGGTACTTTAAATATTTTTAAACGCAGCTCAGTACCTAAAATCACTCTTAGCTTTAAACCCAGGATACAATTTATATTTTCAAATGTATTATTAGGGTATTTTTATTTGAATATTCTGGTTATTCCATTAAATGAACTGCCCCTTACTAGTTTTATACTAGTATTGTATTGCATCCCTATTGCATCCCTTTCAAATGTTATAGTTATAGTGTTCATTTTCCTCATTGACATATTTTATGACACGGTAATGTTTTACTTAATGGAAAAACTTTACTATTTCAGCCAGCCTCCTGTTATTGGCATTTCCAGTCTTTTCTGCTTTTCTTTGAAGCCATCACGGTATCCTAAGCACCATTGGCCTATGGCTTTATCAGATATATAATGATTTCTTTTAGAAAAATTCATGGGCCTGAAAAAACATTTCATGCTTATTTCAGCAATTGCTCTGAAGATTCACAGTCAAAAACTATTATTTCTCTGTATCTCTTGTGATTCCACTTAACGGGTAACGGTTATGATGAGAGCAATATATTTTCATCCTGTTTCAGAATAGAAATCCAAATCACAGTGTGTGTTTTTGAGTACAATTTCAGATTAAAATAAAGAGTGTGATAATTTTCTTTAAAAATAATTTTATTGGGGGCTCATTCAGCTATGACAATCCATACATCGATCCATTGTGTAAAGCACATTTTTACATTTGTTGCCATCATCGTTTTCAAAACATTTTCTTTATGCTTGAACCCTTGATATCAGGTCCTCATTTCCCCCTCCCTGCCTCTCCTTCGCTCCCACCCTCCCTCCCTCATGAAACCTTGATAATTTATAAATCATTATTATTTTTTCATGTCTTACACAGACCAATGTTTCCCTTCACCCACTTTCCTGTTGTCTGTCCCCCTGGGAGTGAGTTATATGTCAATCATTGTGATCAGATCCCCCTTTCTTCTCCCACCTTCTCTTTACCAAGCTGGTATCTTGACTCTCATTATTGGTCCTGAGGAGTTTATCCGTCCAGGATTCCCTGTGTTTCCAGCTCTTTTTTGTACCTATGTACATGTAAATGTAGATACTATGTATATGTATCTATGTATGCATGTATGTATCTATGTATCTATGTATATGTAGATACCACATATATCCGTGTATAAGCTGAGTTTTTCAGCACAAAAAATGTGCTGAAAACTGGAGTTCGGCTTATCCATGGGTCAGTGGTAGCGGACAGACCCAGACTCAGCCGCTCACCACCTCACAACTGCTAGTAGTAAGCGTGGCAGCAGGCAGAAGGCACTTTCAGATGGCTGCACCCTCAGGGAATAGTACTCATAAGGCATCATTGTTGATACCTTATTGTTTTTGTTGAACCTATTTTCCACTTACTGTGCTGGTTTACTAAAGTTAAATGACTCGTCATTTTATTTATGTGTTTATTTAAAATAAATATTTAAATACATTGCCCCACTGATGTCTCAATTTTTAGTAATTTTATTTTCATTTGTTTTGATTATTGAAACTCACCAATAGCTTCTGTATTCCCACCCTAGGCTTATACTCGAGTCAATAAGTTTTTCTGGTTTCCCAGGTAATAATTAGGTACCTTGGCTTAGACTCGGGTCGGCTTATACTCGAGTATATATGGTACTCTGTTCTAGATAGATTTGTAAGGTAGAATTAGGGTCATGATACTAGCAGGGGGGAGACACATTAAAGAACTAAAAGAATATTGTATGTTTTATCATTGCTACACTGCACCCTGACTGCCTAGTCTCCTCCCCACAATCATTCTGTAAGGGGATGTCCAATAATCTACAGATGGGCATTGAGTCTCCACTCCATGCCCCCTCACCCCAAACTCACCTTGGTCATGATTTTGTTCTGCATCTTAGATGCCTGGTACCTGATTCCATTGGCACCTCATGATCGCACAGGTTGGTGTGCTTCTTCCATGTGGGCTTTGTTGCTTCTCCGCTAGATGGCCACTTGTTTATTTCTTCAAGTTTTAAAGACCCCAGAGGGTATATCTTTTGATAACCGGGCACCGTCAGCTTTCATCACCACATTTGCTTATGCATCCATTTGTCTTCAGTGATTATGTGGGGAATATGAGCATCACAGAATGTCAGCTTATTAGAACAAAGTGCTGGAGATCCAAAGAGTAGAGGTCCAATGTCTGTCTGCTACCTTAATGCAGGTGCATATATGTACATAGATCTATTTCCCTACTGTTATATATAGATATATTTTCATATGTACATGCCTGCATTTAGACCTCTATAAATGATCATGTTCCTCCTATTTCTTTCCTCTACTTCATTTTACTTTTTTCTTGTCCCACTATCATGATTGATCTTCATTTGGGTGTCAGTAATTCTTCTCAGTTATATTGCTCTTTATCAAGCCCTACCAGGCATCCTATGCCTCCTCACCTTTGAGTTTAGATCACTTGTTGTTCCCTTGTCCCTGAGTTTGTTAGCACCTGTTTCCTTCCCCCACCTCCCCTCTCCCATTTCCCCTAGGTCCCATTATTTTCTTCTCTAGATTGTTTATTCCACATATCATATCTAGAGAGACATTCAAAGATAATAATAAGCACAAAAACAAGACAGCTAAACTGAAACCAAAACAAAACAATAATAAAAACCCGAAAACAAAAGAAAGAAAGAAAGAAAGAAAGAAAGAAAGAAAGAAAGAAAGAAAGAAAGAAAGAAAAAAGACTTATAAATAGTTTCAGGTTTGTTTGTTGACTTTTAGTGATATTTTCCAGTTCAGTCTGATGGAGTGCCACTCTGTGGACCAAAGTCTATTTTGACATTCCCCAGGAACTTCATTTCTTTGCTACCCTTGCTATTCTGTTGAACACCTTTAGCATTTCACCCCTGTGTGGTAGGGTGAGATGGTGCAGACTTCCCATCTGCACAGTGCCTCCCTCATAGCACTATGGATCACTGAGGGATGTCATGTCTCATTGTTGGGTCAACCCTCTGGTCCTCTCTGTGCATTGGCTGCTCTGAGCAGGAATATCATCCTTTGGCCTTGATGGGCTAGGATATATGGTGCCACTCTCTCTTCTTCCCTCCTTGTTTGCTCAGGTGTACTCTGATGAGACATGCCCCTCTCCCTGAGTCTTAACTCCAGTGCTGTTCTCTCAAGTGAATTCTCCAGGGGGAGGGAGGTGGTGTGTCCACATAGTTGAGATCAGGACCAGTCCCTCAGAACTCTCTATTGGTTCCCTGCTACATGGCAATGAGTACGATGATTTTCAAACCAAATTAAATTCACTGCCATGGCATAAATTCTGATCACTCTTCACTTTATCGGACAGAGTAGAACTGCTCTATAGGGTTTTCCAGGTTACAAATCCTTATGGAAACAGATTTGTTTTACCTTTCTTTCATAGAGAAGCAGCTGGGTTTGAACAACTAATCTTTCTGTTAGCATTGTGAAGCTTAATCTGTGGCTCCATTATACTCCTTTTCAAGAGTGTAAAACCTACCAATTTTATCAATATTTGATAATTTTTTATTTTCAATAAACTTGAAATTTTCAGAGATTTAAGAAAATTTCATGATAAATCAATATTCATATCTTGAGAATTAAATCCCACAGAGAATTGATATAAATAGAAGATAGTGAGCAGAAGCAATTTAGTTGATCTGAACTTTTCAGAATTTCCCCAACACAAAGCATTAATTTTCACTTATACTTGAAAAGTGGATATTCAAGCAATTGGGACTTAAATTTGCAGTCCACCAATGCAAGTTTTTTTTTTTTGCTTTTTAAATCATTTATTGGGGGCTCATACAACTCTTATCACAATTCATACACACATCCATTATGTCAAGCACATTTGTACACTTGTCGTCGTCATCATTCTCAAAACATTTTCTTCCTACTGGAGCACTTGGTATCAGCTCCTCATTTTCTGCACTCACTCCCCACACCCCTTTTTCATGAACCCTTGATAATTTATAAATTATTATTGTCATGTCTTACACTGTCCGATGTCTTCCTCCACCCACTTTTCTTTTGCCCATCCCCCAGGGAGGGGGTTATATATAGATCCTTTTAATTGGTTCCCCCTTTCTACTCCACTTTCCCGCAACACTTCTGATATTGCCACCCTCACTACTGGTCATGAGGGATTCATCTGCCCTGGATTCCCTGTGTTTCCAGTTCCTCCCTGTACCAGTATACATCTTCTGATGTAGCCTGATTTGTAAGCTACAATTGAGCTCATGATAGTGGAGGGGAGAGAACATTTGAGAACTAGAGGAAAGTTGTATGTTTCATCATTGCTACACCGTACCCTATCTGGTTCTTCTCCTTCCAGCAACCCTTCTGTAAGGGCATGTCCAGTTGCCTACTTTGGGTACCCACTCCATACTTCCCCTCATTCACAATGATACGATTTTTAAAATACTTTGACGTATTTCTTGCATCGAGGGGGTACTTGAATATAGGCCCAATGTCCATCTGCTACCTTAATACTAAATCTATAAATATATGCACATAGACTACTTCCCCATCATCATATATAAATATATTTAAATGTGTACATGCCTGTATTTAGACCTCTATAAATGTCCTTTGCCTCCTAGTTCCTTTCTCTATTTCCTTTTACTTTCCTCTTCTCCCACAATCATGCCTTCATTTGGGTTTCAGTAATTCCTCTGTTACATTGCCCTTGATCCAGTCCTCCCAGGTCTCTTACACTCTCCTTGTCCCTGATTTTGAATCACTTATTGTTCCCTTTTCCCTGGGTGTGCTAATACCACTTCCTTTCCTCCAAATCCTCCTCTCCCATGCCCCTCTGGAACCATCGGTCCTGTTGCCTTTTCCTCCAGATTGTTTAACCCATTTATCTAGACATATCTGCAGATATAATAATATGCACACAAAAAAAGACAGAGCAAAATATCAATAAAGCAACCAATGACAAGAGAAAAGCCTGCAACTAGGTCAGGGTCTGTTTGTTGACCTGTAGGAGCATTTTCCAGTCAAGTCTGACAGGGTGTCATACCCTGGTCCCAAAGTCTATTTTTGGTATTCCCTTGGGGCTTCTTTGCTCTGCTCCGCTGGCTATTATGTTGCACGTAGTGTTTTGCCTCAGTGTAGTGGGTTCAGATCAGACACAATTCCCACACTATGCCTCTCGTGTTGTCCCTTATAGGGCTATGGGTCAGGGAAGGATGTCATGTCTTGTAGTGGGGCTGGCCGTATGCTCCTCTCCGTGCACTGGCTGCTTTGAGCAGGGATATTGTCCTTAAGGCTTGGCTGGTCAGGATGTGCTCCACTCTGCACTTGCTCCAGTGTCCTCTGATCAGTCATGACCTCCTCTCTGAGCTGTAGCTTCAGTGCTACCCCCTGAAGTAATTTTTTCTGGGGGAGGGACAGCTGTCCATGTAGTTGGGATTGGGACTGGCCCCTCAGACCTCTCTGTTGGTTCTCTGTTTCATGCTGGTGTATTGCATTCACATCTTGGAGCACTGGGTTGAAGTTTGGTCCCTCTTTCCCTATGGAGATATAAACAACACCCTCCTCTGAGGTGGATTAGTGCCCTGTTCCCCTCCTACCCATTTCTTCTTTATACTTCCACCTGCCCCTTTTTATTTGGCTACAATATGTATCCCTGGATTCGGTTTGGCCCCTGCTTTACTATATGGCCCTCACCCCAGGAATGTTTGTATGCAGTAAATTTTTGCCTAAACCCCTTTTGCATTTTTTTAAGCTTGCCTCAGTGGATTCCTGTTGTACTTGTCTTTTTGTGCTTGGCTTACTTCGCTTAGCATAATTTCCTTCAGTTCTTCCCATGCGGGGATGCTAAAAAGCATTGATCACTGCTTTTTAGCAATGCATAGTACTCCACTCTATATATGTACACATAGTTTTTGTTCCATTCATCTGTTGATGGAAATTTGGATTGTTTCCAACTCCTTGCAATTGTGAATTGAGCCGCGATGAACATTGGAGTACAGATATCTGGCCATGATTTGTCTCTTGCCTCTTCTGGGTATATGTCCAGTAGGGGGGTTGCTGGGTTGTACAGTAGCTCAATTTCCATCTGTTTTAGATATCACCAAATCAATTTCCATTGTGAATCACACATACCTGCAGGTCCATCAGCAGTGGAAGAGAGTTCCTATCTCCCCATAGCTCCTCCAACACTTGTTGCTTTCTGATTTTTTTGAATTAGACTATCTTTGAGGGTGTTAGGTGATATCTCATTGTTGTTTTAATTAGTATTCCTCTGATGGTTAATGATTATGAACATTTTATCATATGTTTATTGACATTTGAATTTCTGTCTTTGCGAAACTTCTGTTTGGGTTCTTTGCCCACCTCCCCATTGAGCTACTTGCTTTTTTCTTTTGGGAAGCCAACAGAAGATTGTAGATTTTAGTAATAAGACCTTTGTCTGATGCATCATTGCTAAAGTTGTTTTCCAAGTTGGTGGGTTCTCTTATTACTCTCTTGGTGAATTATTTCAATATACACATGTGTTTTATTCTCAGTTTATCCCACTTGTCAATGTGTGCTTCTTCTGTGTTTGTGTCCTTCCCTATTTCTGAAAGTCTTTGTATTCCCTCCACCAAAGTTCTTAGAGTGGTCCCAATTCCCCATTGATGGTTTTAACAGTTTGTGGTTTTACTTCAAGGTCTATGGTTCACCTTGAGTTCATTCTTGTGCATGGAGTGCAATAAGGATTTTACTTCATTTTTCTGTAGGTAGATATCGATTTTTTCCAGCATCAAGAGAGTATTCCTCTCTTGCAAGAGAGCAACCTACTTTCCATTTGATATTTTTGGGGTCCTTTTCGAAGATCAGTTGTCTGTGTCTTGATGTCTTTATTTCTAGGTTTTCAGTTCTTTTCCATTGGTCTGAGTATCTGTCATAGCAATGCCATGAAATTTTGACTACTGTGGCTGTAAAATATGTGATAAAGTCAGGTGAAGCAAGCTTACCCACTATGACCTTCTCTTGATGAGTTCTCTGCTAATTCTGGGCTTCATCCCTCTCCATATGAAGTTGGTAATAATTTTCTTTGAAGAAAGATGAGGGTAATTATATCGGTATTGGGGATATCAGCAATGATATTCCTTGTTCTATCTCCTCTTCAGAATCTGGCTTGAGTTCTGGCAGCTCTTTGTCAATGTACTATTGCAACCATTTTTTAATAGTTATTTTGAGCAGAATTTCACTTGTAGTGTGATAGTAATTATATTCTTTGACAGTGTCTGCATTCTGGTAAGACATCTTTCTTTGGCATGTGTACAAATACGAAACTCTTTGTGGCAGTAACATAGTATGGTGTCAATTGGAAACTTGAGAGGATTATGAGTGAATGGGTGGAGTCTAGTCTGTCAATCGGGTTATAACCAATGAGGCCTCTGTGTGTGCATGGCTTTCTCCTCTGGGAACTCCTGGATTTTCTCCTTAGAGGCTGAAGATACTCTCTCCCTTGGCTTACTTCCTAAGATACCTTCTATTGGAAAGATACATGGGTCTATAATGATTGAGCTGGATCTCTAGAATTGAAGGAGCCATGTGGAGACCACTGCTAGCACTGAGATGCCTACACCACCGGATCCAAAAGATTTCCCACCCACTGACCTGTAATCTTCCTGCATTCAGCATCATTGTATGGGTTTCGTGACTCTGAAGAGGACTTTATAGATTGGTATCAGATATACGGGTTAATATTGGACTTATGGAATTGATCTGGACTGGGTTGGGGTGCTTTCTCACTATTAAATTGCTCTTGTATATAAACGTTTTTCTTATATACATGAGTGTCTATGAATTTGTTTCTCTAATCAAGCCACTCTAACACACTCTTCCAGTCAGTTGGCCATGTAACTATCTTTCAAATTCTTTTGTATAGACAAATGAATATTTCCAATGCTTCTTTAGCTTTTTTAAATAGCAAAATTGATGATATGTCAATTCCTGAAGTCTTATTTTTTGCTAATGCTTTAAGTGCAGTTAGATCTTCTTTTTTCTGTACCTCATGTTCTTGATAATATGCTACCTCTTGAAAAGGCTCTGGGCTAACCAGTTCTTTTTGATACAGTGATTCTCTGTCTTCCTTCCTTCCTTCTTCTTTTGAAATTTCCTTCCTTAACAGTCAACACTTTGCTCATGGAATCCGTTGTTATAGCAACTTGAAGTGTGAGTTTTTTCTGTAATTCTTCTAGCTTATGATATACTGAGTGTGGTCTCCCTTTCTAATTTTCTAATGCCAGGCACCTTCAAACTTCATTATAATACTCTTCATCTCCTTGAGCTGACCTTTGAAAATATCGGTTCAGCTCTTTTACATCATTGCACCAATTTGCTTTAGCTCCTCTGTGTGGAAGAACACATTTCAGAATACATTTTGATAACTATTTTTATCTTTCTCCTGCTGTTTTAATGATAGTTTGCTTACTCTTTAAGTGTAGCTTTCTTAATTCCATTTTACAACTCATTAGGTCATTAGTGTTCACTGCATCAAACTTATTCTTAAGATGTTCTCACCATTTTGGTAAGATATGTTTGGATTTGGATTTTAGTTCTCATGGATTTATTGTAATTTTTTTTAGCTTCAGCTTGAACTTACATGTGAGGATTTATGGTCTGTTTTACTGTTGTTCCCTACCCTAATTAGGGTAGCTCATGTAGCATCCTAATCCTCTCCCCTCACAGATGGAGTCACTTTGACTCCTATGTATCCTATGTCTCTTGTGAAGTCCATTTATAGTGAGCATCGTATTTATCATTTTTTGCATATCAGATACTAGGCTAAAAGCTTTATTTGCTTTATTTTGTATTCTTCTCACAACCACCTTGTCGTGTAGATTCTATTGTTTTGTTTTAAGCTGATCATCAAAGAACCTGCATAACATGTTCAATACCACAATGTTAATAAAATATTCCATGAAATCTTGGAAAACCATTTCTAGTGCTTAATCTGGCCCTTCTCTCTTGAAAACAGAAAACTCTCAATCGATAAGATAATCAGCAAATGTGTTCAGTGTCCATCTGTCTTTTATTATATCTAGTTCTGATGAGTTAGTCTAAGGGGTTTCATTTAAATGTCAGAGAAAGACACTGTTAAATGGTACCCTCACACAAGTCTTGGGAAAAGTGATTTGCCAACATAACTTAGTGAGCAAGTGAACTGGCACCAAACTCGCCTGACTCCTGTTTTACCAGGATCGTCTAAAATTTTCATGTGACAATTTAATCATGCTACATGATGTCACTCAACTTCTCTTCATTATTCCTCAAATTATAAAATCTGTAATAAAGGCTTATAAAAAATAAGCCTAAAGAATTTATGTTTGCTTTATACAAGGGAAGGAAATTTTAAAATCTCACATGTATATCCACCACCATCCCTTACACACATACATATACACACGCACTGACAGCTGTTCAGTACGGTATCCGGCTAGTCTTTATTCCTGTAATCTTAGGAATATAGCAAGAACATCAGATGCCTCTAGCAATTGTCAAAGAGGCATGCCCAGTAAAACATAACTAGATTGCTACACATAATAGTTCAGTAATTTATCAATAGAAAATTCAAGAGAAGTAAGATTGAAGATTTTTCATGCTTGCTTTGGAAAAGACACATTTCTTATTGTGTATAAATAAATTATAAGATTGTAAAATAAGATTAACAAAATGATCAATCTATATTTCCCACATATCTATTAGTTTTAAACAGAACACATGTCTCATAAAGCAAAATTTTTCCCATATCGTTAGCCATGTAATACAGATCTATTGCTGCAAATGTCATTTTATTTTACTTTATTATTTTCATGAGGTTATAACATCAATTCCTCTATTCTCAATGTTTGATTAAGGCTTTGGATGGTTCTGCAATCAGCTCATTACTTAGAGTATTAGTTTTAGAATAAAGAATAAAAATATATATTTACATAACAAAGAGCAAAAAGAACCTTCAAGTCTGTTGTTAGAGGCCGTCCAGTCAGACCAATGGTGAGAATGGCCCAGGACCGGCAGTGTTCCCTTTTGCCTTGGAGCAGGCTGTTGTGGGTCAGAGCTGACATGATGGTATGTAGGAGCAAACAATAGAATGCTTTTGTTCTTTCTGTACCCACGTAGTCCTAGAGAACAACAAAACTTTCATCTGCCATAATCAAACATTTACAAAAAAGAAAACAATCTTGTAATCTCATGAAAAAAATAAAGTAAAGTGGTCTTGGCAGTAATATATCTGTTACATGAATAATAATATGGGGGGGGCAGCATTTGCTTTATGCGACATGTGCTCTATTTAAAACTAATAGACTTGTGGGAAAGGCAGAAGGATCACCTGTTCATCTTATTTCCAGAAGAGGAAAAGATGCAAGAGAATATTAAAGAATGATCCTCGGCTGAGACCCATTGTTCGTAAGTGGTTGAGTGCAGGACTGCAGCACTGAGTAGCTCCCAAGACCACCACAGGGCAATGATGCCCAAAAAAAAAAAAAAAAAAGAATGGTCCTCATGCCATGCAATCGGAAGCAGCAGTTGAACGATGTTGTTGCCAGAAATCAGATTGCCCCTCTCCCAACAATACCCATTTTATTAAGATGTAGTATAAACTCATTTTCAAAAATAATAAATCTTAATGTGACTTCTATCAGGCTTGCTGTCAAGTGATTAAATGCAGATTTGAAAAGATTCTGTGAAGAAATGATGGCACGGGATCTTCTCCCAGAAAATGTTGGCCTTTTGAACTGCTTTTGACTTCTCGGGTATTTGATTTGAGCAAATAAAGAAACCCACCTTTCTAAAACAGAACTTAGTGGGTGGTGGGTGGAGGCAAAAAAAGAAAGAAAGAAAGAAAGAAAGAAAGAAAGAAAGAAAGAAAGAAAGAAAGAACTTGCAAAGCCTGATTCTAAATTCCATTCTGAGATGCACATGAGCACTTCACTTCTAGAACAATGTTTCCAGAAACACAATCTATCAATACCTATTGACATTTGTAGGTCAATTACTGCTACCTGGGGGATTTAGTTGACTCTTATTTTACAGTGTATCTGCCAAAAGAAATTCACACATGGCATGTTTTGACTTGGCTCTAAGTTTTCTAAAAACTTTTCCTTCTTAAGTTGGAATTCTGAAACTCCTACCATTTTGGCCCAGAGCCAGTTCATCAATACATCTCCTATGTGTTGGGTTTCTGTGTACTCCAGCCGCCCTTCATTTTTCACATTTTGGGGGTGAATAACAGTGCATCGATAAGGAAGCGATAAAATGTTAGAATGAGATCATTTGCATGGGAAGGAGGGAAAGAGAAAGTATGGAACTTTGTGTTTGACAAAAAGAGAATGCTCGCAGTCTTAAGAATGAGCAGGCAGATTTTTTTTTTAGAACAGCCCACTGTCTTCCCAGTTACTAAAAGAATTCCTGATCCTTTGGATTTGGAAGGTCAGCAATTTGCTTTCTGGAAGATAGATAATAAAAGATTCATTATTTATTCATTCCTTCATCCATTTCCTCATTAATTACTTCAGTCAGTCATTCAAGAACAATCTTATTCTGAATGGTAAACTACAGTGGTTCTCAAACTCTAATGAATATGCAAATTACATGGAAATCTTGATAAAGTACAATTTTTGCTTCAGTAAGTCTGGGTAAGCCCAAGCTTCTGCATTTCTAAAAAGCGTTGAAGGTGATAACCTAGAATGCTCCCCTGACAACACTTTATGGAGCAAGGGCGTGAAAGGGGTGTGGTGGCCACATCAGACCTCCCCTGACTACAAAAGGGGAAAGAAGAATCCCAAATTCTCACGAGTCAAGATTGACTAACACAGCCATACCTCCATCCTCTATCCCTTTTTTTTTTATTTCACCCCACCCCCCATCCCTTTCTTACCCTATTCTGGCATCAACTATTCCTCCTAGGACACATTATTTCTCAATTGGGTTCCATAACCCTTTGCAGTGGCCACACAAAACTCACAGACAATACATACAACTGGGGAGGATGCTTATTAGGGAAGTTACTACAAACCTAGATTAGAAAATATACTCACTGGTCCACAGAAACAGCTCTTCTTGGCCAATAGTTAAGTGTCTCTCGTTAAGAGTCAGCTAAGGTTTGCTAAGGCCCTCAGCCTTTCAGCCATTAGATCCTTTGATCTCTGAATCTATGGGTCAAGATGCCCATCTTCTGCTCTATCTTACTGCCTCACAGTATCCTTGTCTTAGCCTCTAGCCTCTGTATAGCTCCTTTGCTCTGTCTTATGGTTTCCAAAGCAGTAGCCATGGGTGCCTCTGTTCTCAGTCCCCACCTCTTGAAACAGATGTCTTGAATGTGTTCCATTAATGCCTCTTCTTCCTTTCTGGTTCTGGGAATTCCCTCTGCTCCTGCTTCTGGTATATCTTATAGCTGGGTGAATGGCAGCAAAAACTGAACAATCCTTTCTATTAGTGCTTTGCACACTCTATTTGCACTGTCCCATACAGTCCTTGATGGGGATTATAAGTCATGGATAGCAATATCATATTAAGAGATTTTTTTCACCACAAAGGACATAGTAGATATACTTTTATTTCATTTTCCGTTTCCACTAGACCAGGGGGTCAGCAAAATCTTGAGACCAACGAGTTAATCCTGTCCCTCCTAACAACATGGAAATCACTCAAGGGCCTTAAATATGTTTTCCAAACAAATGAAATCACCATGATCTGAAATAATAACCTGCAACTCTTTTCAATTGTTACTTCAGAGCTGCACGTTCACACTGAAAGAGCAGCATATGACTTGCAAGCTGCAGGTAGTCAAGCATTGCCCTAGACCAAAACTTTTCTTTAAAAAAAAATCATTTTATTGGAGGTTCATGCAGCTCTAGTCACAATATATATGTACATACTTTGTGGCAGTATTTACATCTTTTGGGGGAGTGGCTCATAAAGCTTATCACAGTCTATACATCCATCCACTATGTCACATTTGTACATTTGTTACCATTATCATCCTCAAAACCTTTGCTTTCTAATTGAGTAGTTGGTATCAGCTCCTCATTTTTCCTCTGACTCCCCACCCCCAAAACTTTTCGAAATTTTTAGAGAAATACATATTCTTAGGCTCCCTCTAGACCTATTGGATTTGGGGATGGGATCTAGAAACCTGTATTCTCCAGAAAGTTTTGATTCATACTTTTGAGTGCTACTGGTTCTCAAACAGACGTGTATCACTTCAAGTGGTTTAAAAGAAAAACAGGAAGGCTATTTACTAGGCCAATTAGGTGAGCATCTCTAACTCTAGAGATGCTGCATATATCAAATTTGCCTTGCAACACAACATGGATCTGAGGTAAAGAAGCCTCACTACGGTAAGCCCTGGCCTTACTTAATCTGCTACTGTTGAGCTTCCCCAGTGGCTCTTCCCAGAGGGGGTAGTCAATTTTATGTCTGCGTATTCCATCTGGGGAAGTTCAAGAGTCTTTGTTGTGGAATAAAATGCTTGCTTTGAACAAATTGTTGGTCTTTGAAAATTCTTTCAGGTGAACTCCTGCTTCTTTTCTGTCTCCAAGGCCATATTTTCAGCTACTCTTCTTTCCTTTTTGTTTCTAACTTTTGTATTCCAGTTGGCCATAAATATCAATATATCTTGACTGTATCTTTTATCATTTTCCCACTAAAGATGTTGTTAGAATTCTTCCATGTCTTGATCATTACTTTTAGTATAGTATAGAATTTGAATAGTAGTTGCATTGATTGGGTTCCCTTGAAGGCAGATAGATACAATCTTCTCACAGACCACATAGTACTTTAAGATATATCTTGAGGTGTCCTTTTTAGTGATAAATGCTGTGCTATTCCTCTTGGCTGTATCACTCCCTGTATACTAAAACCATATGATTTTCGAAACCAATTTAGTTGCCATTAGTCAAAAACAACTCAATGGCTGCCAACAACAACATTCACAAAAAATTCAACATCTGTGCTATGCTGAACATCTCTTTCCCATGACGCCTTTGGGAGGGGATGTTGAAACACACAACTTTCTTCTAATTCTTTGGTGCTTCCTTCACCCCACTATCATGACCTCAATTCTACCTTATAAATCAGATTAGACCACTATCATAACCTCAATTCAATTTAAAAATGGGCAGAAGACATGAAAATGGAATTTGTTAAAGATGACATACAGATGTGACATACACATACAAACATGAGAAAATGCTCCAGATCACTAACCACTGGGGAAAATGAAAATTACATATATATATATATATAAGTTAATATCATATATGTATGATATCATCCCACATCAACACTGATGGAAAATATTTTTAAATAGAAAATAAATTCTGGAAAGGATGTGGAGAGATTAAAACCCTTACACATTTTTGGTACTGTAAAACCATACAATCACTGTAGCAAGCAGCATGGTTCTTCTTCAAGCAAATGGGAATGGAAATAGCATATGACTAGGCAATCTCTCTACTCAGTGTATCCCTTAAAAAATAAAAACAAGGACTGAGCCCCGGTGGCGCAGTGGTTGTGCGCGGGACTGTGGCCCACTGGGACGGAGGTTCAATTCCAGCAGTGGGGCTGGGCCTCCTACTCCCACCACCAGAGAACAGTGATGCCCAAAAACCAAAAAAAAAAAAAATAAAAATAAGCGGGTTTGTGCACACCTATGTCTTGCTCAGTCCTATTCACAATAGCAAAAGATGGAAACAACCTTTGGGAAAACAAAGGATTATGATGCATTTCTGAAGAAGAATGATGAAACCATCAAAAACCTCAAGACATGGAGGAATTTGAAAGATACTATGCTGAGAGAAGTTAGTCAAGTTCATAAAAACAGATAGTGTAAAAGACCACTATTCTAAAAGAAAAAAAATCAAGGAAGATTATTTTTGTACCCAAAGAAGTAGACTTTGATGTTTTTAGAGAAACAGGGACACAAAGAAAGGAAATGGAGGGAGAGGAAATTAAATAAATAAATAAAATTTATATATGAAGGATTAAACAAGGGCTACATTATGGAAGACTTAAACATGCTACCAAATTTTTTTTGACTTTATCCCTTTGTGATGAGGGGTGATGGACTGATTTCAAGCAGAGGTTAAAGGTCAAATTGTTATGCTTAAATTTTTCTATGGAAAAATTTTTTTCTATGGCTAATGTATTTTGAAAGATAAAAGGCACAGGAAGACAAATTAAATGTCCCTGCAACTCTCTTGTTGGAAAATAATGAGGGCTTACCTTAAGAAGGAATAGCTATGGAATGAAAGAAAGCAATTTTGACCAGTGAGGAGTCGAGAAATGTGATTCAAAAAATATGGAATAAAGTGTCGTTTCCTTAGTAACTTTTAAAATAATAAGTCTCTTAAAAAAATGTTGCATTGGCAACAGAGATCTGGTGATAACATACTGGGCGATGTGAGCTTGGAGTTTGGGATCAGAAAGCTGGACTAGAAATTCATACCAAGTAGCCTTCAAACTGGGTGATGTACAGTCATATTTAACCTCTGTGAATTGCAATGAGCTCGAGGTAGTGCCTGCCTTGAAAAAAATATTGGAACATTTAAATGAAGTGTAAAGAATTGTACTCCGATGCATCCTACTCTTCTCCAATTCTAAAATATCTATCTGTGAAGCCTTTGAAACAGAAAAAGATTCTTCTTGTTTGGGCAGGCAGAGAACATTTATATATATATATATATATATATATATACACACACACACACATATATATATATATATTTAAATATAAGTCTTTTCCCCTGTAGTGTCAATTCCAGTGTACCAGTCCATAATAAAATTTCCAAATGACAGTGAGGTTAAACATGACAAATTGGTACTGTGTCTGGAGCTGACACTTCTCGATCAATATACTTGTTGTCAGTACATCAGATTCAATAAAGTGTTCTAATATGATTTCTGTTGCCAATTAGATTATAAAATGATTCCTGATAATAACTGAAAATCTCCAGAGTGGAAACAGCCACTTCAAGAAAAATACTCTGCAGAAAAAAAAAATTCTTCTCCAGCTTCTGAGAAGCTTTCAGAAATAGATTTCAATCAATCTGCTCTTCTCTGTATTCTAAACACTTGTCAAATACATCAATAGGACCCAACTCCCCAAACAAACCCGTTGCCCTTGAGCTGATGCAAACTGCGTAAAGCAGAGTAGAAACCCTCCCTAAGGTGCCAGTAGCTGTAAATTGTCACAAGACTAGACAATCTTTCTCCTGGAAGTGGCTAGTGGGTTTGAACCACTGACCTTGAGGCTAGCTGTCCAAGGCTTAACCCGAAGTTTCACCAAGGCTCCCTAATCAATGTGTAAAGGATGCCATTGTGAAATTTCAAATGGATAATTGTTGCAATCAGCACTAAAATTCATTTTGATGAAAAAAGCCTATACTTGGTCACCCTGCAAAGAAAATAGAGCAAGATTTTATTTTCATAAGGTTTGTCTAAGTTTTCTTCTGTGAAAGTTAGAATCCCACTTGGAAGTTAAAACTCAGTTTATTAAAGTAAAACAAATGAAAACTAAAACAAGAAAAGACAACCCACAGAAAGCTTATTTGGTGATAGAGATGTAACGATGCCCTTAAAACAATAAAAGTGAGAACATTTGGGCATTGAAGTTTTCAGTTTTTAGGGTGGAGTCCAACTGTACTCAGAAATTGCCCAATGACTATGGTAGTCAGAAAAATTTCAGGACATGAAAACAATTTTTTCATTAACCACTAGTCACTGCAACTGGTACTAGGAAGACTACTTTAAATACATTGTTACATTTAATACAAAAATACCAGATGCTTAAAGGAGAAAAAAAGAAAAAAACAACAACTACCAAAACAGCTTTGGAGAATTTAAATACCTTGTTCCAATTCACACAGCTATGAGTTTATGAGCATAAATGGTAAAGTATTGCTATAAGGGTTCCAATTCATATATACATCGGCTAATTGTAAACAAAACATGCTTGGATATTTCTATACAATCACTGTAAGTAATACAAAGGAGAGGGCTTCAAAAAATTCTTGGAAAAGTAGAATTGAAAGATAGTGAAAGTTTTCTACTGATATTTTGAAGACCCCCTCCTACAGTTGTCTTTGAGATGTTTCAGAATTTGGGTGGTTAGATACCATCAAGTCCATTCTGACTTTTAAAGACCCACTATATTATCTAGCCCATTGCCATTTTCACAATTGTTCTTATGTTTCAGGTCTTTCGTATAGCAATTTGTGGTGGTCATATATTCATGATGTCAATTTCATGATCGAGATGTAGGGATGGAGTCTATCCTGTTAATCTGGAGATAGCCATTGAGCAGTCAATGAGGCCTCTATGTGGGCAAGGCTTTCTCCTGAGACTTCTGGGAAATCTGGCCATCTCCCCAGTTGTTGGGAGTCAGTCTCCGAGACAATGAACTATGGACAAGACAAGATGGCAGCGACTGAAGAGCTGGAAGAGCTGGAGGAGAAGCCACATGGCCTTACCCTGATGGAACTAGACCACTGAAGCTGGAGAAGCCACGTGGAGAGACCACTGCCAGAGCTGAGTTGCTTCTACCACCACTGGATCCTGTTAATGGACCCTGAGCCCTGGAAGCGAGGAGTCATGAGGGGACCCCTGCCAATGCCAGGATTCTGCACCCACTGGCCTGTGACTTTGTGAGTTGGAAGGAGACTTTATAGACTGGTATCAGACATATGGGCTAATATTGGACTTATGACTTTAAACTGGACTGGATTGGAATGCTTTCTCAATGTTTCATTCCACTGGTATATAAACCTTACCCTTATATCCATATGCGTCTGTATGAATTTGTTTCGCTAGACTACCTGGACTAACACACCATTAAACCAATCTATCTTGCCCTTCCTCTTTTTTGCTGCTTTGTATGCTTCTCCAGTGACTGATTTCTTCTGACAGTATAGCCAAAGAATAGGAAATGAAATCTCATTATCCTTGCCTCTAAGCAACATTATGGCTGTACTTTTTCCGGGACAAATTGATTTCTGTTTTGAAAATCCATGCTACTGTCAATATTCTTCACCAACACCATAATTTAAGCACTTTAATTCTTTGGGTTTCCTTAGTCAATGTCCAACTTTCAACTACATATGAGGCAACTGAAAATAGTACCGCTTGGGTCAAGAATGCCTTTAATTAAAAACACATGCAACTTACACAACAGCTTCTGAGGTATCTGCTGCTAGGCAATTTCTAAGCAGAGGGGTCAGTTCAGAAGACAGTTTCTTAGCAATCTAATTGGGTAAGTCAGCTCAAAAGACTTTAGAGATTTATAGAAGCAAGCAGCTTCATCTCTTTTGAGGGGAGAAGCTGGTGGTTTTGAACTATTGCTCTTAAGGCTAGCAACCCAATGCCTAACTCATAGTGCCAGTAGGTTACTCTACATCATACAGGAAAGGATGTTTTCTACAAATGAGAAGTTAGTTGAATCCATATCTCAATTATAACCCAAACTGTGAAGGAGAATTCAGAATGGCTAGCTCTATTAGGCCCTATGATAATTTTATTTCCCATTCAGAATACTTGGAATGTTGTTCTTGAGTTCTACCTGCAATATTATACTTGGAATGTGTCTGACAGCACCCCAAATGAACTTTCGAAGTCTATTAACATGAGAGACAATCAGATTTAGAGTAGACATCTGTAGGAAGTTTATGAACAAATTATTTCCCTGGAGAATCTAGAGCTGATGTGAATATAAAAAAGAAAGATCTCATATAAAATGATATGTGTTACCAGGAAAAATAGGACTTCTTCAAGTTTTCCCTTCTGAATAATTATTTCACAAGCCATTCTATAGCCCTCTAATTTTTTCCTTTCCTTACATCAGGAGACTAGGAGAGTTTATCTACAATTTCCCCAACACAAAGCAATTTCACACAGAGTCTTGCCGTAATGTTCAGAAACACTTGGCTCTTTGAGTTTGTAAAAATGGAAAAAGATTGAGAATGACATTAAACATAGAGGTAGAATTTGTGTTTTTAATACTTTCACTCATCTCAAAAGCAAACGCCATTCTGGAAAGTGGAAGGATATAAGAACAGCATACAAAAATCATTTAGATTTCATTATGCTAATAAAGTGAGCTCTAGAAATTATTCAGGAAAATAATAACATTTACAATCATTACCCAAAATACTCCTACCTGAACTCAAAAGAGAACTACACAAGTGGAAGAATATACCACATTCATGAGTTAGAAGATTTAAAACTACAAAAAATTTCATATTAGGCAAGGTAATATACAGATATTGAATCCTTAAGCTGCTTCCATTGTTCTTTTAAAAAGTAGAACAAATCACCAACTTTATCTAGAAGATAAAGAGTTGCTCCATTAACAAAGTCTCCTAAGGGAAAAATATGAAGTAGGAAGCCTCTTGCTTCCTTAACTTAAAATCTACTGCACAGCCACTGTAGTCCAAATAACCTGGCCCTGGTATGGCAATGGATACATTGATGAAGAGAATCAAATTAAACACTCAGGCATGTATTCATCCAATTACAGACCACTGATATTTAATAATGGGCTCAAGCACATGAAATGGGGAAGGGGTTGTTCCTTTAGTAAATAATGCCAGCAAAACTGGACAACTATTTTCAGAAGAAAGAAACAGAACCCATATCTCACACTAAACACAAAATGAACTCAAGATTAATGAAAGACCTACAGGAAAATATAGAAATATAAATATCATCAAAGAAAACATTGGGGAAAATCTAGGGACCCAAATACTTAAACATAAATACACTACTAAGTGTATTTAAATGAAAGACCACAAACAACAAAAAACAGATTAAATGAAAAACCACAAATGACAAACACAGAGTAGATAACCGGAAACACCTACAAATTAAGCAAATGGTACATGAAACATTTTCACTAAAAAAAAAATAAATAAATAAAAGAAACCAGGGGGCCGGGGATTTAAAATGACATATCTGGCAAGGCTCTAATCTATGAAATTTATAAAAGCTCCAACACCTCAATAGGACAAAGATAAATAACCTAATTTTAATATGAGCAAAGGATATGAACAGACCCTTCACCAAAGAAGATAGTCAATAAACTTGTAAAGAAATGCTAGTGATCATTTTCCATTCAAGAAAAGCAAACCAAAACAAGAAGCTAGCACGTCACACCAGCATGAGTAGCAAAATTCAAGGAAAGTGAACACAAAAAATTCTGCAGACTTTTTTTGAAAAGAGACTGCACTTGCATAAACTGCCGATGGGACTGTAAAATGAAAATGGTACAGCCACTGTGGAAATGGTGCCTTCTCAAAAAAATAAGATTGGGAATTCCTTATGACTTGGCAATCTCTTTAATATAACAGTGAATGTCTATGCATATCACAGCACTGTTCACAATAGAATACAACAAGATATTTTAAAAATAACTCATAGTTATGTAAAATTCATACCAGGGCTGCAAGGATGGTTCATTATTAGAAAAGCAATCAATATAATTCAACACCTAAGCAAAGCAAAGATTGAAAACAACATGATCAAATGGATAGATGCAGAAAAGGGATTTAACAATATCCATCGCTCATTTCTGATTAAAAAAAATGCTCAACAAGTTATGAATCAATGGTAAATTCTTCTACATAATACAGGGTATATACAAGAATTTAATGAGCAAAGTCACACTCAATGGGGAAAAACTGAAATACATCCATGAGTATGGAAGCAGACAAGGAGAGCCCCTGACCTATCACCACTTATTCAACTTTGAGTTGAAAGTCTCAGCCAGAGTCATCACATAGCAAAAAGAAATCAAAGGATACAACTGGGAAAAGAAGAAGAGGGCCTCACTATTTGAAGATGGTATGATTTTATATATTGGAAGCATCAGGGTTTCCACAAAAAGATTGTTGAAAACAATTGAGGCATCTTGTAAAGTAGCAGGATTAATAAGCATAAATTAATTGGATCCTGTAAGCCCAGTGAAAAGAAATCCAAAAAGGACATCAAGAAAAAATACCATACACGACTTAATGAGAGGCAAGAATGGACATTACATAACACTCAAAGGATCAATCGACCAAGGACATATAACTATAATAAACATATAATAATGGGAGACTCTTGAAAACCATCAAAATCCAAAAAATAAATGAAAAGAAAAGCCACCAAATCAACAGTAATAGGGGTCTTCTGTCTACCACTCTCAAGCACAGAGAGATCGACAGATAAGAAATTCAATGAAGAGAATAAAGAGCTGAACACAATCGAACAACTCAACCTCCAAGATATTTAGAGTTCTTCAGCCAACAGCAAGAAAGCATACATTTTTTTTCAATATACATGGTTTATCTTCTAAAATTGACCAAATTCTAGGCCAGAAAGCAAGTCTTAAAAAAATGAAACACATAGAGATAATTCAAACCATCTTTTCAGGTCACAGTGCCATAAAACTGAAAATCAATAATAGAAAAAATACATGGAGACTCAATACACATGATTCAAAAAAGACTGGCTACTCCCCCAAGTAAAAGAGGAAATTAGAAAGCTCCTAGAAATTAATGAGAATGATAACACAACATACCAAAACCTGTGGGAGACAACAAAGGCAGCTATCAGAGTTCAGTTTGCAGCAATTAAATACACACATAAAAAAAGAAAATCATGTTCAATATTTTTAAAACAATACCTCCACAGTTAGAACAGAATCAACAGCATAAACTCTCCAACAACAGAAGAAAGGAAATAATAAAATTCAGAGCAGAAATAAGTGAGCTGGAAAACAGAAAAATATGAAAAACTAACATAGCAAGAAGTTGGTTCTTTGAAAGGATCAACAAAATTGACAAATTTTGACTGCTAACAAGTTTAACAAAGGAAAAGAAAGAGCTGGTGACAATATCTAGAATTAGAGATGAAACAAGGGAGTCCAAACAGATAGAAATAAAATTTATAAAATACTAGCACTGTATTTCCAAAGACTGTTACAATAAATTCAATAATCTAGATGACATAGATAAATATCTATGAAAACTTTCTTTTCCCAAATTCACACTGAGGGAAAACTAAAATATAAAACCTTCACATTAGAATTCTGCTAAGTATTTAGAGTAGAGCTCACAGCAATACAACTCTTGAAGGAATTATGTAGGACAAGCAAATTCCTAAACTCATTCTATGAAGCCAATATAACTCTGATATACTAAATCCAGGCAAAAACTCCACAAAAATATAAAACTTCAAGCAAATATTCTTCATGAATATAGACACAAACATTCTTAACAAAATCCTAGGCAATTGAGTGAAGCAATGTATTAAAGATACAGTATATCATGATCAAGTGGGATTCATACCAGGAATGAAAAGATGCTTCCAAAAAAAAAAGAAAAGATGCTTCCATATTCAAAATATTAATTCAAAATATTCTGTACTATAGCACAGAAACAAGAAAAAAAAGATAAGAACCACCTGAATTGATCCAGAAAAAACATTCAACAATATCCAACACCTATTCCTAATAAAAACACTAAATGAGATATGGATGGAAGGGAAATTCCTCAACACAATAATGGCCATATATGAAAAACCAATAGCCAATATCACACTCAAGGGAGAAAAGCTGAAAACATTTACACTGAATAAAGGAATCCAACAAGGATGTCTTTTATCCCCACACTTATTCAACATCTCACTGAAAAGCCTATCCAGAAACATAAGACAACAGCAAGAAATTAAGCTATTACAAATAGGCAAAGAAGAATTGAAACTCACTATTTGCCAATGATATGTTTTTACAGAGAGAGAATCTGCAGGTCTCTACAATAGAATTGTTGAAAACAATTGAGTAGTTTAGAAAGTAACAGGATAAAAGACCAAAGAGAAGAAATCAATTGGATTCCTATACAGCAGTGATGAGCATTCTGAAAAAGACACCAAGAAAACAAGACTATTCACAATAGTCACACAAAAGCAGAAATATCTAGGAATAAGCCTAAAGAAACAAAAGAACTATAGAAAGAAAATTACAGAACATTTTTACAAGAAGCCAAAAGAGATCTAGACAAATGGAAGAATATTCTGTGTTCATGAGTAGAAAGACTCAATAAAGTGAAAATGTCAATACCTACAGCCATCTATAAATTCAATGCAATCCTGATCCCAATCCCAACATCATTCATTAAATAAATTAAAAAAGTAATTAATTACCCACTTCATATGGAGAGGGAAAACCCAAGAGAAGCGAAGAACTCTCCAAGAACAAACTAGGTGGTTTTGCATTACCTGTTCCCAAAACCTGCTACACAACCACAGTTGTCAAAACAGCCTGGTACTGATAAAATGATAGCTACATGGACCAGTGGAGAAGGATAGAAAATCCAGAAATAAAAACATCTGCATACAGACAACTGACTTGCAACAAAGACCTGTTGAGTACTAAATGTGAAGGGAATGCCCTTTTCAATAATGGCACTGAAAAAAACTGGATATCCATCTGGAGAGGAATGAAACAAGACCCATACCTCACTCCATCCACAAAAACAAACTCAAGGTGTAGCAACGACCTAAATGTAAAGTTCAAAACTATTAAGATCATCAATGAGAAAACTGAGACAAATTCAAGGGCCCTGGTGCAGGACCTAAGAAAGCTACCGGATATAACAAAGATAGCAGACACGGTGGAAGACAAAATAGATGAATGGGACCTCTTAAAAATAAAACATTTGTACACCTCAAAAGATTTCATTAAAAGAGTAAAACATGAGGCTAAATATTTAGAAAAGATATCTAGCAATGACAATGGAAAAAGGACTATTACTAAAATCTATAGAACATAAACAGCCTACATCAAGAAAGAAACACAAATAATCCTCTTCAAGGTGGGCAAAGAACCTGAATGGACAATTTATAAAGGATGAAACCCAGATGTTTAATAAACACTAAAGGCAACGCTATAGTTCCCTAGCCATTTGCGAAATGAAACAACCATGAGTTACCATCTAACACTCATACCCAAACAGAGAGCTACAAATGCAGAAAGGGGTATGGAGAGATTGAAACTTTTATACATTGTTGGTTGGCTTGGAAATATGTACAACCACTGTGGAAAATCATGTGGTGATTTGCAACATATGGCAATAGAGATACTATATGACTCTGAAATACCACGCTGGGCATATACCCCAAAGAAATATGAGACAGATCACAAACAGACATATACTCTGCCATGTTCATTGCAGCACAGTTCACAATAGCAGGTACTTGGAAATAGTCTAACTAATGTCAGTAGACAAATGGATGAGAATAATGGTATCTACACCCATTGAAATATTATGCATCACTGAAAAACAGCGATGAGACCATGAAGCATCTCATGACAAGGAGAGATCTGGAAAATATAAGGCTGCATGAAATGAATCAAACCCAAAAGAACAAATATTGTGAGAGTCCACTGCTGCATGGACAAGCAACAACACATGACCAGAATTGCAGAACTTTCAATCTGCTGGCCAGAGTGTCCATTTAGCCTGGTAGAGACCCTTATAGTGCCAAAGAACCATGAACCATCCTCTCTGAGTGTATATCTTGAAGATCATTTTGTGATCTTTCACATCAGCTGGAATCAAATTGTCAAGGGAGAGGGAAGGGATATTGACCACTTTGTGGTTACCTAGTTATGAGAAGGTACTCTCTGGACAGATAGGCATCCCTGTCATAGGGATGAGGAAAGTCAAGTAAGAGAGGGATAAAAGAGCAGCCCTTCCAGGAGAAGGGGAAGGATCAACCACCAACTTAAAGACAAGAAATGTCTAACAAAACTCTTAAAAACCCTAAGGGGGGCGTATCCCTAGAAAGATGCATCTAAGCATTCACATTGACTCTAGTTTCTAGACACATCCAGGGGATCCAGGTCAAGTGCCATAGAACACTGGGGCATTGAGCCTTTGATCTCCAAGGTGGACCACACACTCCAGAGGCCATATCAGACAGATTTGAAATGGAAACTCAACTAACTGAACTAGACTCTATCTCAAACACACCTGTAACCTGAGGACTTAAGACTGAAAACTCTTGCTGTTTGAAGAAACAGAAAACAGATATACGAATTATTGAACTGTCTTGGGTGGACAAACTTTGTCTTACAGGTGAATGCCTTGCTGTGTTGAGATATATGTGATTATTGTTATGGAACTCCTGTGGTAGACATTGTCAGTAAATATTGACACAAGCTTTACCTGACAAACCAACTCTCATTGTTTGTGTAAATAGCACCCAACCATATAACAATTTATTCTGTATAAGTGAATAGTTCAAATATTGTAATATGGAGTCCACCTAAATTGCTCCAATATCCCTCTCTCAACAGCATTTTTAAAGTTAGTACCAGGGACTAACTGATGACTATATTGACAGAAGATCTTTATGATCCAAGGAGATGATCGATAGGACTTTCTACCATAGATTAACAAGCAAATTTCTAAGAGGAGCCAAAGGCAGATAAAAAACATAGAACTGCGAATGGACTTGAGGCTCACCCTAAATTTTAGCTCTAATTTAAGAACAATTAGTTCTTGCATCATGACCCTACTCAATACTCACCCTCATAAAAGGAACACAGAAATTATAAGTGCTATAGCAAAGTGTGGTGAAGAAAGTAGATGGTGCCCAGCTAGCTGCTAAATCTGTAAGCTAAAAGATTATTTCCAAATGAGTGAGGTGTCAACTAAGTACACCAACACCCATGAACCAAGGATTGTAAATCATATAATCCAAAGTTCAAAGGGGAATAGTATTAGAGCCTAAATTGTAAGATACTTGGTTTGTGGAAGGCTGTGGGTGACAGTGGAAGCTTAAGATACAGTTGTAAGATCTACATAGGAAATAAGCCTACAGTGATTTCTCTCTATCTGTGATAGAGGGCTAGCAATAAACTTGGCTACCAGAGCATCACAGAGATGACTGTAGATGATCACCATGATAAGTCTGACTTGAACAGTTAAAATCTTGTCACTTGTTCCCCCCTGTCTGATACATGCTGTTCCTGATGTCATTTTCATCATTTTCTGTGAAATTTTTCTGTTGGGGTTTATCTTTGATGGATTTTGGCATTGTGGGTAGCCTTCCTAATTTTTCTTATATGGGTTTTTTTGTTTTCTGTGTTTTCTGTGTAAAACTCAGGATTCACAAATCTATAAAGGCAACAAGTAGAACAAGAGTTCCTGGGGATATCATTGGGGAGGGGAGGTAATGGGGAACTAAAATAAAGGAGTTCAAGAAGGAAGAAAATATTTTGAAATTGATTGTAGTAGCAATTGTGCAATACTGCTTAATGTGAATTAACTCATGGAATGATATGACATCTGTTTAGCTCCCAATAAAATAGTTTTGAAAAAGAACACATCATTTACAATAGCCAAACAAAAAATGGAACACCTTGGAATACACCTAATCAGGGAAACAAAAGATCTAGACAAAGGCAGCAACAACAACAAAATACCCTCAAGGTGGTTGAATATGATCCAATTCATAATGACACTATAAGACACGATACAACTGTCCCTTAGGATTTCCAAAGTTGTAATATTAATGAAAGCAACCTGATGCATCTTCCTGCATACCCTTTGATTGCCTCAGTTCCCTAAGCTCCACCCCTCTCCTCCTGGTCATTAAGATCGACACCAGTGCAAATTGTTCATTAGATTGGTGTCCTTGTTGTTTGCTATGAGGTGTAATGGAGCCAACTCTAGCCCATTCACAACAGAATGAGACACCACCTGGTCTTGTGCCAGCCTCACAATTGCCCAATGCCACAGCCCATTTTTGCAGCAAATAGGCCACTAAATGCTTATTGAGTGAGTATAGGTGGCAATCATAAATAACAAAACACTGTCTCTTTTTCATGCCTGCTTTCTCTAAATATGTTTGCTTGTACTGATCAATTTCAGTCTGTCTGTATATATACACATACATTCTTTACACTAGCGCATTTCATGATCTTTTTTCTTTTTTAAAAATCATTTTATTGGAGCCTTGTACAACTTTTATCATAGTCCGTCCATAATCCATCCATCCATCCATCCATCCATCCATCCATCCATCCATCCATCCATTGTGCCAAGTATATTTGTACATTTGCTACCATTATCATTCTCAAAACATTTGCTTTCTACCTCAGCCCTTGGTATCAGCTCATTTTTCCCCTTCTTCCCCATGCCCTCCCTCATGAACCCTTGATAATTTACAAATTATTATTATTTTGTCATTGTCTTCCTTCATCCACTTTTCTCTGTCGCCCCAGGGAAGGGGGTTAAATGTAGATCCTTGTAATTGATTTCCCTTTCTACCCCCACGTTCCCTCTATCCTCCTGGTATTGCCACTCTCACAACTGATCCTCCACTTCATGATTTTAAAACACTTTCAAGAGAAAATAATTCTTCATAACTTCAGTAAGCGCTTTACAACTTCCCTCCTTTTTTGTTGTTCATTATTCTTAAATGTATTTTTTCTGCATTTGTAGCACTTTTCTGAACAAGTATTTAAATTTTGTTTTGTTTATTTTGTTTTTTTTATATAAAGAGGGAGAAATAAGTAATGTAATTAAAGTATCAGCAAGGTTTTATTAGTTTCTATGTTACTCTACTTAGGAATTCTAGAAGAAGAGAGAGGAGGATGGAAGGAGAGAAAAAACTGTGGATTTTATAAAAAATTATGTAAACATAAAGATGACTTCAAAATAAAGTACATTCATACAATTCTTCTTAAATAAATTTCTGGTTATATTTAGTCTGATTGATAAGAAATAAAAGTTATTCAAATGTGAAATCATTGAACAAAATCTGCTCTTCAATTATTTTTTCATGTACTAGGCAAGTTTAGGTAGTCCCTGTTATTGGTAACTCCAGTATATATTTCATTTATTAGCCCTTATTTTTCATTAATGCAATGCATACAATATTATTCTGGTTCTTTGAGGCTTCTTCACCCCTCACTGGTATTTATTAATACATTACACAGATCGCTATTGAGCACCTAAGTACAATGAACATAATGATGTGGGGGTGGGATGAGCGGGGGTGGGAGGAGGGAGCTAAAATGTGTCCTGACCTTCTGCAGATTACAAATTAAGAGAACACAGAGACAAATAAACACAGATAGGTATAAAATTACAGAGGGCAAAACTTTACAAAGGAAAAGTCAATGTCCCTCTGAGAGTATACAATAGTGAGATTTGAGCTGTAAGACAAAGTTCCCAAGAGAAGTGAAGCTTGAGATGCTATCTAAAGGATGAGTAGGAGGAAGCCCCGGAGAGCCCGATGTCATAGAAGTGAAGGAAGACTGTGGGTCATGAAGAGAGGAATGGACCACAAGGTCAAATAGTGCTAACAGGACAAGAAATGTGAGACTGAAGCTGTTCAATAGATTTAGTAACTTAGGGACCTTAACAAGAGGGCTCTGGTAGAATCTTGAAAAAGAAGCCAGATGAGATAGTCTGAGAAGTTAATAGAGGAAAGAAACTAGAGAATGGGGTGCAATTCTTTAAAAATGTTGGATTGCAAAAGAAAAGTAGATAAATTGGAGAGACTTCTGGGGCTGGAAGCATTTTCTGTTGTTGTTAACAAAGAGGTTGCTTGAGAGACCAGGGAACTTCTAATAGGGAGTGCCTGAATATGTGATAGAGAGAAGACACAAAGTGTGCAATTTATCATGAATCATTCATGAGAAGTAGGAAAGTGTGCCCCTCCTTTATTTTAAGGGAGTAGGATAGGCAGTAGACCATCGTCATATGTTTTGTATCAAGGATATGAGAAAGTTAAACTGATTGTTTCCATTTCATCTGTAAAGCTCAAGATGGGATCATCTACTAAGAAAGGGAAGATTGGAAAGAGTGTTGAGAGTCAGAGAACTGAACCAGCTAAACATTAGGAGAGGTCAGATTAAAATCAAGCTTTCCGGTATCGTTTTAAAATTACAAAGCTGACCAAAGTAGGCTTTTAGTCCCACATCAGCAAGCCATTGGAGCTGAGTAACAGCTCTTCCCTTCAGTTTCCATCATCCTTTATTATCCACTTCATTCTTTTACTGTGTCCACCTGGTGGCTGAAACTGTGGGCATTTGATTTTGTGATCCAGTCTATAAATCTAGGACTCCTAAATATTGAATTTCAGCGAAGATATCTCATATGCCACACATCAATAACTTGCTATTTAAGTGATTGAAACTCAATATCCACAGAAGTATGTTCTTCCAAACTTGCTGTATCTTCTATTATTTATTCCCTGGCTTTAGTACCACACTCCACCCTGATTACTAAACAAGAAATCTGGGAACCTATTTTCCAAATACTCCTCTGCTCCTTCATCCTCATGGCTAATTTTAGTTCATATCCTCTTTATATCTCATTCTTCTGAGACTTCCTTTGGACAGTAGCAAGATTGATTTTTCCCATGCTTGGTATCTTTTCTGGCATATCTACTTGGATTGTATCAAATATATAATAATTTTATCAATGGGTTAGAATAGGCTTTGCAATTACTTCTTTGACCTGGGATACCTGGAATGCCTTTACACCTTTGACTTCTTATGTCATCCTTCAAGGCGCAGCTCAATGCTCTTTCTTTTCAGGAATCTTCACTGTTATATAGAAAACATAGATATAGCCTTATGACATGGCCCTACTCACAGTGATCTGAGGTGTCTTCAGCCATGCAAGACAGCTGCAACTAACCCATGAACTTTTGACGGTAATGACTATAGCTTCATAATCCAGGTATGTGCAGTACCTAGGGCATGATGATAATTGCTTTCAATCAGAATTTTAATAAATAAATACTCAAATTCACAAGAAAAGTGCACATTGTAGAAGAAGACCGAGCTATGATAGGAAGAGTACTTTTTGCCCATCACAATATTTCAAACTCCTGATTCACTCAAGAAGGATTAATTCTAAAATTGCAATAAGTCTCTGAAGATATCTACTGGTTTGAGGTTTATGTGTACTTCAATATATGGGAAAGATGACTCATGAAAACAGGACCAAAAGAATGGTCTACTTTGTAACTGATGCTGGCCTATCTGATTGACTCGATATAGCTGAAGTTATGTTTTAATCAACTATGTTCTCAACTGGATTCCCTCAGTAGTGCAAATGCTTCATGTTCTCACTGCTAACTCAGGGTAGTCTTAGAAGAAATTCCTGATGATCTACTTCCAAAAGCACAGTCTTTGAAAATCCTATGAATCGCAGTTTTATGCTAACCTGCATGGGATCATGATGAGCTGGAACACACTTGATGCCAATTGAATATTATAGCTCATTCTTCTTAAGTTTCCTCGGTATAACTACAAGATTGATTTTTTCCCCACACATGATAAATTTTCTGGCATATGTATTTGTGTTTTATAAATGTATCATAATTAGATCAATGGGTTAGAATAGGCTTTGCCTTTAATTCTAGAATTACTTCTTTGACTTGAAATACTTTATGTTTCTGACTTTTTATGACATCCTTCAAGGCACAGCTCAACTCTATTTCTCCAGTGATCTTCATTGCTGCATAGTAAGCATAAGCATAATCTTATGGTTATGACAATCACTTTCACATCTAGAAACTCATACATGCTTCTCTTCCTGCTTGCCTGTTATTTTGTTGTTGTTAGGTGTCACTGTGTCATTCCTAGCTCATAATGACTCATATGCACAACAGAATACAACGCTGCTCAGTCTTGTGTCATCTTCACAATTATTGTTTGAGCCTATTGTTACTGCCAATTCATGTTCAACCCATTCCACGCAGGGTTTTCCTCTTTTGGGGAGGGAGGGCAGAGATGGGGCTTCTACTTTAGCATGCACCATGTCGTTTGCTATGGACTGGTTTTTCCTGATAACATATCTAACACACTTTAGATGAAGTCTTACGATCATCTCTTCCAAGAAGCATTCTGGCATACTTGTAAGATATACTATATATATGTATATATATATAGTTGTTCTTTGAGCTGTGCATGATACTTCCAATATTCTAAGCCAACATCAAAATTCAAATATAACAATTCTTCTTTGGTCTTCCTTATTTATTGTCAAGCTTTCACATGCATGTGAGGTGATTAAAAATGCTATCTATAGATTGGGTCAGGCACACTTTATTCTTCAAAGAGACATTTTTTTCTCTTTAACACTTTAAAGAGATCTAGTGCACCAGATTTGCCCAAATAAATGCAGTGCAATTTCTTGACTGCTACCTGTATGAACTTTGGTAATGGATACAGTACAAGTGAAAACCTTGTCAACTTTTCTTTTCTCCATTTATTATGATGCTGTTCATTCATCTAGTTGTGAGGACTGTGCTTTGTAATCTATACTAAAGGCTCCACTTTTTAGGCTTCACCAGCAAGTGTTTTAGGTTGTCCTGACTTTCGGAAAGGAAAGTTGTATCATCTGCATATTGCAGGGTTATTTTTGAGCCTTTCTCTAATTCATCTTCATATACTCCAACTTCTCAGATTAAGCAGCTTGGATACATATGATGAAATGATGCAATCCATTTTCACACATTTCCTGATTTAAAACATGCAGTAGTCCCCTGTTCTGGTTCCACAGATGTCTTTTAATCTATGTACAAATTACACATGAACACAATTAAATGTTCTAGAATTTTCATTCTTCCCCAATGCTATCATAGTTTATTATGTTCAACAATCAAATGCCTTTTCCTAATCAAGAAAACACAAGTAAACATCTTTCTGATAGTCTCAGCCAGGATCCATCTGATATCAACAATGATATCCTTCAAACTACTCTGAATTCAGTTTGAAATTTTGGCAGTTCCCTGTTCATATACTACTAAAAGCAAATTTGAATGATCATCAGGACAATCTTATTTGTATGTCATAGGAATGATATTCTCTAATAATTTCCTTTTTTGTTGGCTCACCTATCTCTGAAATAGGTAAAAATAGAAATATTTTCAGTCTGTTGACCAGGTAGCTGTCTTCCAAATTTCTTAGCATAATCCAAGTGAAGGCTCCCAGTGCTTTATTCGTTTGTTGAAATATTTCTATTCATATTCTGTCAATCCTTAGGACCTGTATTTCATTGATGTCTTCAGTTACTTTCATTAGTACTGTCCATTCTAAATCATATGAGTGATGTAGTAAAAGTCTTAACATGTTTTTTTTTCTATACAGTTTTCTGTAACTCACATCATATAATCAATGTGAGATGTTACTTAGTGTAAAGTAGACCAAAATCCTCACAACTGGACCACCAGCTATCATGATAAATGACCAAAGGTTAAAATGGTCAAATATTTTGTCCTTTTTGGATCCATAAACAATGCTCATGGAAGCAGCAAAAAGGGATCCAAAGATGGATTGCACTAGGTAAATCTGCTGCAATGATATATTTAGGGTATTGAAGAGCAAGGATGCTACTTTGAGGACTAAGGTGCATCTGATCCAAGTCATAGTATTTTCAGTTTCCTCATTGCATATAAAAATTGGACATTGAATAAGAAAGACTGAAGAAGAATCTATGTTTTTGAATCGTGGTTCTGAAGAGGAATATTGAATAGGAATATTGCATGTAGGATAGACTTCCAAAAGGACAAACAAATTCATGGCTAGAATGCCTCTCAGAGATAAGGATGGTGAGACCTAGTCTTACATGCTTTGGACATGTCGTCAGAAGCAACCCGTCCCTGGATGTGAACTCCAAGCATGGTAAAGTGGAGAGGCAGAGACAACCAGATGGCTGCAATCATGGTCTCTGGCACAGGAATAACTGTGGGGATGGCCCAGGAGCAGGCACTGTTTCATTCTGTGTGCGTAGGATCTCTATGGGTCAGAACGGACATGGTGGCACCTCCCCACAAGACCCTGCACCTCAGTCACGTGTGGCACTCCTAGAAGGACTGGATCCATTTTCAGCACCACCTCAAGGCAGCAGGGGGATTAGTCCAGTTCACATCAATCCAGTAGAACTACGGTAATACTTAATTTTTTGTTGACTTCAGGGAACTAGTTGCTAAAGTGGCAGTTAATAATCAGGGTTCGCTTTAAGAGAGGAGACTCGGCAGCCTCCCAATATGGACATCACAAATTTACATTCCTTGTTCTCTTTAACAGTCATCCGTTCAGCTGTGCTTTCTAAGTGTCCCACAGTAATGTTCATAACATCCATACTAAAATAAATAAGTAAACACACTCACATCCAGTCTAATCCAACTCAGAGGGACCCTATAGAGGGACGGTAACTCTTTGCAAGAGTAGAAAGATTTGTCTTTCTTCCACAAGGGGACTAGTGGGTTCAAATTGCTGACTTTGCAGTTCTTAGCCCACCATGTAACCATGAAGACACAAGGGCTCCATAGATTTAAAAAATTAGATGAAACTATGCTTGTAATATTTTTATTCATTTCATAAAACTCATACTTTCAATGAAATGCTACCTTTTAATTCCCTTGCTTTTGTTTCTTCCATAAACAAATATATAACAAATAGAAAAGGTGCCAAATAATCAGACAGTGACACGTTGTCATCCATTTCCATTTCTGTGGTATGCCCCAACTTCCCATGAGATATTATGAGTGAATTACGCAATTTCTGCAAGTGTCCAAGGAAGTGCAACTATTGTCAGAACAATCACGGTAAGCTCAGTAGAAGTGAAAAAGTGTTATTCAAAGATAGACATATGTTCAAAGAGAACTCACTTGTTTCTAATATCTCAAACACAATAACGATTGTCTATCAGGTATTATTTAGTATTGCTCACTAATAATTTCAAACATAACATTTTCTAATTTGTGTGCCTTTTAGTGTTCTTAATTAACTGTATGAGATAATAGACTACCATTTAGTATATGTTTTTATTAGTACTGAAAATAGTTATTAGGTTAGCGAACTAATTGCTTAATTACTTAAGTCCCACCACTGCCCCAGGCTATAAGGATATGGCTTCACGAAGTGGGAGCAGAAAAAGAAATCCCAGGACCAATGGGATATTGGTCCATATCGCTGCCTCAAGTGGTAGAGGTGGACACCAGAGACTGTGGCACTGAGGCTAGGGAGCGGAACCAGAAAAGCAGTGCTGCGATTATGGAGCCATGAGATTGAGTAGCAGACAAGCTTCCTGGTCCATGGACTCAGAGGCTGAGAGATGATGACCGAGAAGCTGAGGACCAAAGAGAGTGATTATGTGAAACAATCCCTGTGTTCTTACTGCTTCTTGAACCTGACTTGCAGTAACCTTTAACTTGCCTAAAACATCCTTATGACAGTGAGAATGGTCTATGAGATTTGTGTGGCCACTGCAATGAATAATTGAACCCGGAATAGAAGTTGAGTTCAGTAGGAGGGAAGGTCGGTCTCTGAGTATTTAAAGAAGGACCAAGTGTAGAGGCCAGATATATGTACATATGTATAATATATATACATATATATACACACATCATTGATGAAAGATGCTACCTCTTTTAAATGGTTAGATTTTTTAAAACTATTTTGGTACATTCTATATCCCTTCCATCTTTTTAATTTTTTTTCACGTTTCCAGATTTGCTCAACGTTTTTCTCAGGGAATCTGCCAATATTGCAATTTGATCCTTGAAATATTTTTCTTCTTTTATTTTTTAGGGGGAAAAAAAGAGGCTCTGCACTAGAGTGGAGAATGGAAACTGTAAGCGTACTCCCCAAAGTTGGGCTATTTCCCATGACTGATGTGGTTTACATAATTCATGCCTCCTATTTCTTTTTTCTTTTTTAAATTATGGAGTAGAATACACACACAGGGTTAAAAAAACATGCAAAGCACAGTTGCCTATCCCAACCCTTCCTAGCACTGGCAGTATCCCAGAAAGTGCCCCCTGCGTGTGATCCTATCCCTCCCCCTTCCTCCCTAGGCCAGCCGCTTGCCACATCCCACTCCCATCAGCTTCACTGTAGCCTCCAATGTTTCCTTCTTTTTGGTATGTAACCCATTTTTCTTAGTTTTTGTTTGTTTTTAGGATAGTGGTGGCATGAAGTATTTGTCTTTATTAGAATGACTAACTTCGAAAGACAGCATCTGCAAATCCATCCATGTCATGAGGTGTTGGACAGTTTCATTACTGATTTTTAGGGCTACATAGAATTCCTTTGTATGCATTTACCAGGGTTAATCCCCTCATTCCTCTACAGATGAGTGCTTTTTTTCCTTCCAATTTTTTTTGCTATTGTAGATAGTGCTATGATAAATGTGAGTGTGTATATATGTTTGTATGTATATTACATGGCAGGATAGTGTTTGTGTTCACAATAGTTTAAGGAAATACCATACTGCTTTTCAAAGTGGCTATACAACTCTGCATGCCTACCAGCAGTGTATGGCAGTTACTAATTTGTCCATAACCTTTCCAGCGTTAATTCTATTCTTTTTTCTCTTCTTCATTTTTGCTCTTAGTGCCCATGTGAGGTCGTATCTTATCATTCTTTTGTCATTTTCTTATAAATAACTTTTTCATATTATTGTAGATATTTGGATCTGAATGACACTGAATTTATAAAGTGCTTTTATTGATATTGGCATTTTCACTATATTAATTCTTCCTATCTACAAATATGGGATATTCTTCCATTTATGTGAGCCTGTTTTGGTTTTTGGGAATAGAGTTTTATAGTTACATTGTGTCCTTTGTTTCTCTGGTTTTCCTCTTACTTATTTCGTGTTATGATTGATTATTATATGTGGTATTTAAAATTTTTCCTTTTCAGAGACTTATTCCTTAATCTAAAAGAATCCTGTTGATTTTTGTTTGTTGATCTTATAATATGCTACATCATTAATATTTTAAATTAGTTTCAGCAAATTTTTATTAAGTCTTTGGAGTTTTCTATATATAAATCATGCCATTTGCAAATAGAGAGAATTTTGATACTGGCTTGCAGATTTGAATGCCTTTGTTTTCTTTTTTGATGTCTAATAGATCTGGTTAAGTTTTCCAGGGCAATATAACAACATATTAAAATGAAATGAACAATCAATAATACACCACTACAGAGACTGCACTACAGTAGGTTTGATAATCTAGAAAAAATGGACATATGTGGAGAAATACACCATCTCCCTAAATTAACACAGAGAGATGTATAAAATCTGAATAGATAAGAACAAAGGAAGAAATAAGAAAGTTAGCAAGAAACTTCCAACCTATCACAAACTCATTGTCAATGTATTAGTGTTCAACCACCTAAAGGTTTAATCTGTACAAGTCAACAATTCATGTATTATGGTTTGAAAAGCCGGCCTACAACTGTATAATTCTCTCTTCTAAACAGTGTTTTGAATTCTATACCATTGGCTAAATTAATGGCACTATCAATCAATCCATCTTATTTCTCAGGGGGTGATTTATAATGTTCTCTATCAAAAACGTATCATGATGTCTTTAAAGTGAACCAGAGACGTATATCAACCACAGATATAGGAATGGATTTTTGGCTTCTAATTCTAGTTCTAGTCTAAGAAAATTAGTATTTATGACCTGCCCCTACTCAATATTTGCTTTCATGAATAGTTTGTTGACGATAAGGGTGCAATAGTAAGATATAATGAAGAAACTAGATGATTTATGACTATCGAAAATAATTGCATCTGGCATCTTAAAAGTTCATCTTCAAGTAAGTACCATGTTAATGGGACATAATCTAAATCCACATGGAAGAAGTCTATCAACCTGTGTGATCTAAGAATTGCAAATAATAAAATCCAAATCTGGAGGAAGGAACAATAATAGAAATTAGCTCCTGAACACCTGGCTAGCAGAGGACTGTGGATGACAGTGAACGCCCAAAACCCATTTGTAGGGTCTGCACATGGATGAATTCTTCATGAACCTCTCTGACTATAGTTTAGGAAAGTGAGCACTCTTGCTGTCATGCAGAGAACATTGTACATTAATTGTGCATTCATTTAAGGCAGATATAGTTAGGTTAAAAGGTAACACTGTATGATTTGATCTCTCTTTAGACCCATTTTGTTTTGTTTTGTTTTGTTTTGTTTTGGCATCACTGCTCTCTGTTGGGAGTGGGAAGCCCAGCCTTGCTCCTGGAGAGCTGCTGCTAGATTTGAACTGCTAAGCCCGTGGGCCGCAGTTCTACATTCAACATCTTACACCACCAGGGCTCAGCTCTTTATATCCCTTTTAATGTTGTTTCATTTTTTAATATTTTCTGCATTTGAGGTTTTTCTGTTTTGTCATTGCTGTTGATTTTGTTTGTGTTTTTGCATTATTTTCTATATATGACATGTAGGATAGATAAATCTATAAAAATAGTAACTGGGTTAATAATTACCAAGGGGTATGATAAACAAGGTTGGGAAAAATGAGAGATTACATGAAAGAGTAATAAAAGGGATGATCTGAAGTTGATTGTAATGATTATTATACAACTTCTTAATATCATTGAATGATTAAACTCTATGATGTGTGAATTAGATGTGAACAAAACTATTAAAATGCAATCCAATTTAAACCTAAACAACAAAAAATAGGAATTTGCAAGGAAGCCACTGGCCTTTAAGTTCTATCAAGAAATCTTCAACTCTATTTCATCACTTAAGTAATGTTTTCCAACTATTGATGCCTCCTTTATGTTTCCAATTTTTGAATTCTAATCACCAATATTCATCAACGCATCTTGATTGTATTTTTGATCAATTTCAGGCAGAAGAAGTTGGACTATTTCAATTTCTTCATCATTAGTTTTAGTGGTCGGTATGTAAATTTTAATAAGTTAATTTTAATTCACTAGTATTCCTTGTGTGTACAGAGATTTTCCTATCATGGAAAGCATTGTACTTCAAGCTAGATCTTGGAAAAGTCCTTTTGATGAGGAATATCTCATCATTCTTCTGGAGTTTGTCATTCCTGGTATCTTGAACCACAAGATTATCAGACTCAAAATTGGCAAACCAGTCTACCTCAGCTCACTAAAGCCTGGGTTATTCATCTTTATGTGTTGTGTCTCATTTTGGACGATGTCTAAGACCAGACTCTCTACTCCCATGAGATAAGGTCAGAAACCCACAAGGGCTGCTATGCGTCAGTGTTCACTCAATGGCAGTGAGCAATATTGTTAGCTACCTACTTTGCACACTCCACTTTCTAAGTTATTATTGAATGTTTTCAGCTGTTTTCTCTCATTTTGAGTCATGTCCGAACTGCAAATGAAGATCTCCAAAGCTTTACTGAATTTAAAGAATTAAAGTTGACTATTTAGAGACCTCTCTTCCTCCTTGGTAGGTTGCGTGCCTTTCCTCAGGGGTTCATCCTCAGACACTTTTTCAGACAGTGTTCCACTGCTAGTCATGAAGTTTTCCAGGGAGAGTCCTCAGACGCTGGCTGCCTGTTTCTTCTTATTCTTTTCTCGGCTCAGCTCCACTGAGACCTGGTCACAATGGGCGGCCCAACTGCGATCTGAAACCCTGGTGCTGCAGCTTCCAGCATCACAGTTACACAGAAGTTACCAAGCATGACAAACTGACAGTCTAATGGTAGGCTTAGTATCTGGCACTCAGAGATGTTGGGGGAAATTAATGCAAAATGTAATTATTAGAACTTTATAGTCTCTTTTGTTCCCAAAGAAATCTTTTGGGGGCATGGGAGGGTTGCTTATGAAGGAGAAGTTCATATGGAGAAGAGCTTTTTTATACAATAAAATTATGGAAACCAAAAAAAGCAATAGGTGGAATAATGCACACAGATATAAGAATGATGGACTCCTCTGAGAAGGCCGAATAGAAGTTGAAAAGAATTCGCTTTCACCAGTTCTATCATTCTCCAGACTGCATCTGGGGGAATTGTCCTTAGCTCAGTATTTGGATTGACTGTGGAGGCAGTCGAGGGCCCTCAAGCATTACAGCATTCATGTCCACCTGATGTTTTCTCTCCATATTCTCAGAGAGAACTAATTGCATAGCGTACTTATGCAAGGAAGAGAGAAACAAAACCACACGATGCCTACAAAAAGAGATCATGAAATGTAAACTGCAGATCTTTTAATTCATTTTATCTAGACGAATCTATTCTAAAACTTTTTTGACAATATGGAACTTAATCAAATATTTGCAAACAACACTTGGCATGAATATTAAGTATTCAAACTATAATACAAAATATTCAGTGATGGATTCATAATAATATACCATTTTTCCCACACAAGGAAAGCATATAAGAAAGCATAGGGGGCTGAGCCCCCGTGGTGCAGTGGTTGTGTGCAGGACTGTGGCCCACAGGGTTGGGGGTTCAAATCTAGCAGCAGCTCTCCCGGAGCAAGGCTGGGCTTCCTACTCCCACCAGAGCAGTGATGCCAAAAAAAAAGAAAGCATAGGGAAGATAGGTAAGTGTTATAGGCTTACATTGCACCTAGAATTCTGGAAATATGAGATTATAATTTGTTTGCTTGGGAGATTAAATTTATTTATCTGTGAAATACACAAATACATTTGTCACATAGTTCATATATTGTTTGTTAATTTGAATTTCAACATAAGCTTGAAAGAGTACTGACATGGTCTTGTTTAAATTGATCACTCTAAAATGGTAGCAATTAATTCAGATGCCAGCATCTACTTGTCCACATCAAGTTAGAACCTTATAACAAATCTCGAATTAAGTGTGGGGGTGGGGAATGACATAGAGTTAAAATGTTATTACAAAATATATATATAAAACCAAAATCTTTCATCTAAAGCAAAGGCAATATTTTCAGAGAAAAAATGTCTCCAGGTTGGAAGGCAACAAGTTTATGTACAAGAGAAAATGACATTAAAGAAATAAAATCCCACAGCTCTTCAAATATGTCAGAACGACAGAAGCAGAGTATGTTGGGTCTTTTTAGTCTGGGGGAAAGTTTTAGTCCTTTTTCACCTCAATACTGTCCCAAGGACTGGCCCTTATGATTGTCCTGAGTCATCCTCCGGGAGGGAGTGGGGTGATTGTGTTCAGCAATCTTTATTGGCAAAGCTGTGTGGTATGTCTTATATTTTAGAAAATAGGTCTGCCCCCAAAAGGACATGCTTCAATTATTTCAAAAATTCATCTCTATCAACCTGGCAGTGCTGAAGAAAATGGAACATCGTTACACACAGATTTGTTGAAGAGCTATAGATTTAGGTAAACTTTTGAAGTTATCCATTTAGGATAAATTGCTCATGAGTACATTTGTTCAGACTTGCATACTCTCTTATTCTTATTATTGCTCCTTTTTCATTTTATGCTTGGAAGATTCAGTTCTTCAATAAAACCATAATACAATTTTCTTGAAAGCCTATTTCAGGTTTGAAGAACTAGCCCTTAGCATTGACTTTGTCCAGAGCTGGAAGAAATGTCAGAGAATGTAATTTTCTCATCAGGTGTGGCGGTAGCTCAACTTTTTAAAAAACATTCCCTGGTAAAATTTAACAATCACCAGGAGCTCAAACTGAATGAATTTTACTCATAATCTGTTTTTAAATAGTTTTTCCAAATGGTATTCAGTTTTAATTACGCTTTGATTACCAAATTGACCCTCATAGAGATTAGTTGTTATTGTTGCATGGTATCAAGTGGATTCTGACTCATATAACTGAGAGAGTAGACTGCCCCCATAGGGTTTCTTGGCAGTAAACTTGACAGAAGCAGTATTTACTCCCAGAGTCCCTGGATGGTCTTCAATGTCAATCTTTTGTTTGCAACTGAGAACTTGACTGTTGTCCCATAATGCTCTTGCTAACTGAAGGGTTGGCAGTTGAATCCACCCAGTGATTCTTACAGAGAAAGTAATTGAATTTGCTCCAATAAGGATGGCTATTTATTGTAGTGTAGTCACGTCCATTCTGACTCATACGAATCTTGAGCACTGCCAGGTCCTGCGCTGTCCTTACCACTGTTGTATGCTGGATCTTTCTCTTCTTTTGCTTCTTCAGGGACGGACTTCCTTCTGCATGTGCTTTCTCTTCCTCCTCCTTCTCCTCCTCCTTCTCCTTCTCCTCCCTCTCTTCTTTTTCTTCTTCTTCTTCTCCCAGCTATCACATGTATATGAGGTGGTTGAAAATTCTAAAGCTCATATTATACATATTTTAGTCCTCAAAATGACATCATGATTCTTTTTTCCCATTGCTAAATGTAAAATATGTTTTTATTTTTAAATCTCATTATAAAACAATTGACTGCATAAAGAAACATAATAAAATGCAATTTATTAAAAAATGCAATATATTGCTGAGTCCTGGTGGCGCAGTGTTTGTGTGTGGGTCTGCACACAGGGTTGACAGTTGGAATCCAGAAGTAGCTCTCCAGGAGCAAGGCTGGGCTTCCTACTCCCACCAGGCCAGCAATGCGGGGGCAAGAAAGAGAGAGAGCTGTAAGAGGCACCTCCTTTCACAATTCATGATTTGTGAAAAGAAAAATAATTTTTAAAAAAATGTAATTTACTATTTGCAACACATCTAGAAATGAGTACCAATCACAGAGAGTGTAGATGGCTATGATTTCTTGTACATTGTTACAAGAAATTTATAACAATATTGTTTGAGGGCAGAATGTGGAAAAGTAAAATATGTATATTTGGAACTCTAAATTATTCTCTGTAAAGTAAAACAAAATAATTTAGTTGATATATCATTAAGAATTAAAAAAAAAACTATATGGAACTTAGTGGTGCTTTGTTCTTGAACACTATTGAACCAGGGGGCCATTTTGAGTCACAGTTGACTTGGCAGCATTTAATAAGAGCAGCAATCATAGTAATTTTTTTCCACTGAAAAAATACTTTGGGGCTTGAGCACACAACACTGTACTTACTCACTTATCAAAAGCCATCTTGATTACTTCTACTTGAAGACAAATATAAATAGAATCATCAATGCCTATGTGCAGATTGGCAGACATACACTTCTGATTTGTTTGGGTAAATAATTAGGATTTTGTTGCTGTATTTTATGGCAAGCCTATGTTTTGCATTAAGAATAGCTGACTGCTTTTAGAGTGTACCATTTCACATACATTGCTGTCAGTATTTTTAATTTTAGTCATTAAGAGAGGTGCGTATTATGGTTCATGAACATTATAAAGAGGTCTTTGGGAAGATTTCATTTGATGTCTTGATTGCAGTTCCCATGGGTGTAGATTATGGATCCAAGTAAATTGAAATCCTTAACAGAGTATTATTTTCTTCACTCTTCATGATACTGCTTACTGGTCCAATTGTGAAGACTTTTGTATTCTTTAAGTTAAGATGCAACCATACTGAAGGGTATACTATTTGATATCCTTCAGTCTGTACTTCATATTGCCTTTACATTTGACCATCACTCCATTATTAACCATTTGACCTACTCACTGGTGTATGAACAATGGGGAAGTGGATGAAGGGAGACATCGGACAGAGTAAGATATGAAAAAGTAATAATGATTTATAAATTATCAAGGGTTTACAAGGGAGTGGGGAGGGAGGGAGGAAATGAGGAGCTGATGCCAAGGGCTTAGATAGAAAGCAAATGTTATGAGAATGATGGGAGCAGAGGATGTACAGATGTGTTTGAAACACAATGGACCTATGTATGGATTGTCATAAGAGTTGTATGAGCCCCTAAAAAAAGGACTTAAAAATCGACAGTTTGAGTCCACTTAGAGGCCCATTGGAAGAAAGGCCTGGTGATCTGCTTCTGAAAGTTCACAACTTTGGAAAGTCAATTGAGCAGAGATGGCTTGGCAATTTGGGGTTCTAATTTTATAAACCCCGTGTCCCAGTGTTTATAGCTAAATCCAGTGGCTTACATTCCTCCTATCTACCACTCCATCCTCATCAGAGTTCCTTTGTCATTGGAGATTTCACGACCTATGTTATTAATCCTTTCCACCTGGAATTGAACGGCTATTTCTTATATTTTAATAAAACAGGTGTATAATTGGACAAATATGTTAAGGTTTTGAATCACTTTGCAATGGCTTTGTTGACATTTGAACTGCAAATTATGCAATAAGTCATGAGACTAGTTTCTAATAAAGATTATGATGTGAATATCAACCTCTCATATTATATAAGTGGCATTTCGACTATGCATTTGAATCTGATGTTTAGTGCTGGCAATCTAGCTTTTTTTTTTAGTGTAATGCCATAGAGTACCTTTCAAATTTTCCACCAGAAATCAATTTTTATGCGCTCTCTTCAGTGTCCCTTTTTCAAAGTAGAATTTCCTACTAGTTTTTAACACTGACTTAATTTTACCATCTTTAACTTGTTTCATACTCCAGCTAAATTTTTGAATAATGAAACGCATTTTAGCACACATATGTCACCTTAATCAATTTAGCTTTGCTTACCTAAGTAACTTGTAAGGTCATCTGCATAGAATTCTTTATTTTCATAGTTAGTAACCCTTTCAGGAAACTGTATAAGCACTCAGCTTACTCTTCTGTCAAACTCAAGCCTGTTTTATCTTTCCTTGTTGCCCTCTACTCTCTAGATTGTAATCAAAGCTACTATTTTGATTGTGTGACTTAGATAGTCTGATATTTGTTTTCACTTTTAAATATCACAACTCATTCCCCCACACACACAAAGTTTTGCCCCAGTGTCCAATTCCTTCACTCACTCACCCAGTTTTCATTGTCATTGGTCACTACAGGGCATACATTTGTGAAAATGGTAGCTACTAACCATTCTGTCTTGGGTCTTGCAAGTCATTACAGATGGCAGGTAAGTAAATTAATCAGAAATGACCCCAAAAATGACTTCTGGAATGAATTTTGTGATAAAGTAGTCAGGGATATTTGACTCAGATGGAGAAGAATCTAGCTATGTGGGAGCATCAGAAGTGGAGGGGTTCACATTTGCAAAGGTTTGGGGCCATGAGAACCTTTAAGATACTTATGGAGTTAAATGAAGTTTTGCCCACGTGGTGGAAAATCAATCAAGTGGAGGAATGGTAAGAAAGTGCATGTTCATGTGATGTGTCTCCCAAAAGATAAGAGATGTAATTGCTATTGCATTTAGTGCAGCTGCAGATCCTATACCAAGCCCCTTAATGGCCCCCTAAACCTAGAGAACCATCAAGACTCCAAAGAAGCCAGGATCAATTTCTAAAGATAGATTTTTTTTATTCTTCCATATCTTTTTCAATCATGACAACAACAACAACAACAACAAATAAACACATCAATAAATTAACCTGCTGCCTTTGATCTGAGTGATAGAGAAATCATGCATCCTTCTTCTCATGCTTCAGAATCCCTGTTATTCTACCTGCTAAATATATTTAGATTCATACCAATAATCACTACCTAAGCTATCAACATCACAATTAAATTAAGTACTGTGTTAGTCTGGGTAGATTAGAGAAACAAACTCATGAACACACATATGGATATACGGGAAAAGTTTATACACAAGAGGAATGGAACATTGAGAAAGCATCCCAACCCAGTCCAATCCAAGGTCATAAGTCCGATATCAGTCCATATGTATGATTTCAGTCTATAAAGTCTCCTTTTGAGACAAAGCACATGCAATAACACCAAGACAATCACAGGACTCTGGGTACAGATTCTTGAATTGAAGCATCCTGGCACTGCCAGGGGTCTCCCCATGATTCCTCATTTCCAAGGCTTAGGGTCCCTCAGCAGTGTCCTTTGGTGGCAGAAGCATCTCAATGCTGATAGGGGTCTCTCTGTGTCTTTTCTGGCTTCAGAGGTCTGGTTCTCATCAGGACAAGCCGATGTGGCTTCTCCTTCAGCTCTTCCACTTCCCAGGACTCTGTCTTCCCAATAGAGGGTCTCCCAGGAACTGAGTTGATGGTCTCTCACCTCCAATTGGGAAATACCGCATGACTTCCCAGGATTCTCAGAGATAGCCAAGCCCACACAGAGGTCTCATTGACTATCTCCAGATTGAAGGCTAGACTCCCCACCTACACTCCCAGTGCAGAAGTTGACACAGATCAGTGACAGCCATAAGGACCAACTCTCACCAAGATTATTGCAAAAAGTGGTACCTCTACTTTCACCCTTTCTCTCTGCAGACTCTTCTGCAGACATTCAGTGATGCATTTGAAAGACTAAGTTAGATCAGGTCAGTTTTCTGTGGAAAAAACCTTCAGAGATTTACTTCCTGCACATTAAAAACTCAATTCTTTCAAGTATTTCGAAGGCACGGTATGGTCTGATTTCTCTGATCTCACTGACAACTATAGTGTTCCTTGTGCACTTGCCCCACACACTTTCTTCATCATCTTTGAACATAATGGACACATTTCCACTACAGAGAAATGCACTGGCCATTTCTCCCTGCTTCTATACCTTCCCCAGCTAGCTACTTCCTTAACTTACCTATGTTTTTCTCAAATGTTACTTTCTCCAGAACATTTGAATTGTATTCACTCTATTTTAAAGGCTTTCCGTAGCCCAGCCTCTTAGCCCTATCTATCCTGTTCTATTCTTTTTGACACATAACACATTCTGTCTATCCTATATGCTGTATCAGTTCCTGCATTTATTTTCTGTCTCTCTACACTGGAAGACAAGCATCATGAGGACCAGGATACTGTCTGCATTGTTTTGTTCTATGATGTTTTCAAAGTGCCTAGAAGCACACTGAATGTGTCCCATAATGATTGATAACTAAATCACTGGAAGGTATACTTTATAAAAAAAAGGATGACAAATGCATGTATTTTTGATGTACATATATAAACATTACAGAAAATATTCTAAAATTTATGCCATCAATTGACAACAAAGAATGATCTTGAAATAAAATTCATTGAAAATTTGTTCAAAAGCGTCAAATCATGTTATTTAAAATTTTTGATTCATACTTTCCTTGATAGTACCTTTCCTGTAAGCCATTTTGCATACCTTGAGTGTTTTGAGTGCTGTGTGTGTGTTGCTATTGTAGGAAATGGCAGATAAACAAGAGGTCTCAGAGGAGTCAGAGATCCAAAGTTGGAATCCTAATTTCTTACCTCTGCAGCTTGTATAGGTTCATATAAACTTCTACTTCCTCATTTTTGTTTTTCTTTTGGATAATCTGGGCTCCCCATTTAAGCACTAGTTCTGTTCTCATCTTTTTTTGCTTTCTTTCATTAAGCAATACTTGTCTTTGTTCTATTGAGTTTTCTTGTCTATTGGAAAGTTACAAGAATAGACTATATGTCTTGGGTTAATGCCTGTTTTTCCAATGTCATGTGTCTATAAGCTCGCAGTACTACTAATTTGTGACTTTGGTATTGAGACAACATAAATGATAGCCTTGGTAGTGCAACTAGTGCCCTGGTCTTTATGGGCAGATTTTAAATGACATAGTATACCAATACTTCCAAACAAAGAGTTACAAAGAGACACCCAAAAGAAATGTTATCATTGGTGAGCTGACATCCTGCCCTATAAGATCCTGAATTTTAAAAGACATTGCATGTTAAAAAAGACTATGAAATGTTGTCAGAGAGAGGCTAGAGAGTTAGAATGATTTAAATCAATCTTTGCTAAAGAATACACCCTTTGAGAGAGGCAGAAGTAAATTAGAGTCTAGCCTCCATAGGACCAAAATTAAAGGCTTGGAATATTCTGCAAGCCATACTTGTCCTTGTCTCGTATCCATTAAATCAGGTGACCGAAAGGTCAAGTCTGTGAGCTGGTATCAGAACCACACTATGCAGACAAATCCATTTGGAACAATTTCCATTGCCCACACATTTTAAATCATTACATATGGATTATCTTTAAGATGACTTTATTTTCCATGCAATAAATTTTCATCCAACTTTCAATAACATAAGGAAATGTTTCACCTAAAAATAAATGTGTGCTGCTTGCTATTTATTACTACATACTTATTTTCTTCCATCCTATTTCAAAAGCTCAAACGGTTGCAATGAATTTGTGTTTTCGAGAGCTACGAGATATTCAGATGGTGTCTTTTTCAGGTCACAAAATGTGACAAAGGAAATAATGCTGAAATATAGCTCACTATCCATTTTTAATTATTATTTTCATTGTTGCTTTTCTATATCTAGATTAAAATGTTGTGGTTTTATAGTAGTTACTTTAGGATATTCTTTAGGTACAAACACAAAATGCAGCATAACTCTGACAAGCTCGTATAATACTTACCACTCTCGATTTTGACTAAGAAATACAATGTGGATCTTTGTGAGGTTCATGCAGTGAAACATTGCACAGCTGGCTCTAAGTCGAGCCTCTGCTCCGTGGGCTTAACGAGGTGTCACATTTTTGTTGCAGACTTTTCATATGCCATGAAATGTTACACTGTAAAGTGCTGACCTATCTCTTTCCTTTTCCTTTTTTTAAATAGGCCCATCGACTTCCAAACTACGCTTCAATACACAAGACTTCTTTGTGCCTATGGGCTTCAATTTTTCATCATCTAGCTTCATTTGAACTTATTTGGGCACAGAAAGACAACTTTCAGCTGTAAGATAGGGAAAACACCAAAATACTTGAGCAGTGCAGATGATAGAATGCCATGTCAATTCTGTTTGTTTACCTGTGTGCTGTCTCTAGAGGGATCTCTATTAATTACCATAGCCTTCCCCCGACACCTGTCTGATCCTTAAAGTAGTACATCCAGATCTTTCTGCTGTATCTTTCCATTCAAGTCACATGGATGGTTTTCATCCTTTCTAAAAATTCTTCTGTTAGAAGCAAAACTAACCCTTATTGCCTAAACAATAGGCCACTTACTGATTCACTAAAAAAATTTGTTAATGTATTTCCTTTTAATAAATTAAGCACATCAGTAGAAATGAGACCGTAGACTTTGATATAATTAATGTCTTCCAGGGTTTTTTTTTACTTATTCATACTCTTCTAATAGTGTTGTAACCTAAAAAGTCGATGTGCATGCATTATGAGATGATGGGATTTGATGGGTAACTGAAATACCAACCCGAATGGACTAACAGTGAAGAAATGTATTGACTTATTTAGTAAGTCTGACTTTAGATGGGTCATAATTCAGAGGTTCCAATGGAGTCATCAAAGCCTGATGCTGGATCTTTTTTGACTTGCCTCTCTTCCATTTCTAGATGGCTATTGAAACTCTAGAATTCATACTTTCTTAGCTTCAAATCCAGAGACTTGAACTTTCCTTGGCCAACAGATAAACAAAACTATTGTGACTTTTCTTATTATAAAAACCTTAACCCCCAAATCCCAAATCAATCAATCTAGCCAAATGTATGAGCAATACTGTTTATCTTAGGACAGCCATGCCTAAAGGCCCAGGCCTGGAGCTAAGCACTGGGTAAAAAGTGCCTCAATCACCTAGCCTGAAAGGTAGGATAAGATGTTTCCCTAATGAAATATGCTGTATCAGAATGTAGTTATTTCAACAAGATTAGAGGCCTGGTTTTTCTCGTGTTTTGATTCTTTTTAACAAAAAATATTTTATTGGGGGCCCTTACAGCTCTTATCACAATCCATACATACATCCAATGCATGCCATACACAATTGTACATTTGTGGGCATCATTACTCTCAAAACATTTGCTTTCTACTTTAGCCCTTAGTATTAGCTCCTCGTTTCTTCCCCTCCCTCCTGCTTCCCCCTCCCTCATGAACCTTTGATAATTTATAAATTATTATTACTTTGTCATATCTTACATTGTCCAAGGTCTCCCTTCACCCACTTCCGCGTTGTCCATACCCCAGGGAGGAGGTTATATGCAGATCCTCATAATCGCTTCCTCCTTTCAACCTCACCTTCCCTCCACCCCTCCGGTATCACCACTCTCACCACTGGTCCTGAAGGAATCATCTGTCCTGGATTTCCCATGTTTGCAGTTCCTATCTGTACCAGCGCACATGCTCTGTACAGCGCACGAGACTGACTCGTCTCATATTTTGATTTTATACTTTCTGCAGAACCGGCATGTCTTCACTGTGGCAGCTGATCATTGATCTAGTCATAAGTTCAGTACACTCACCATTCCTTATAAGCTAAGATGGCACCGAAAGGGGGTGGGGGTAAGCGAGCTCACGAACTCGAACTCACAGTTGTCTTCCTCAGGGCGGCCATCAAGCTCCTCTCTCTTCCTCTTGGTGTGGATGTGTGCCCCACCCACCTTTGATGAACTTGTCCCTGCAGACCTTGAGCAGCCTCGTAGTCGGCGCTCGTAGGGTGCAATGCCACACACCTCTGGGATCATTCTCTGCACGGACTGACAAGGCTGGGTGTGCTCACGTTCACGGTCACCTTGGGGTCTTTGTCGAGGCCCACTGCCATCGGGTACCCCAGCAGGACACTGCGGGGCAAGTCTGCCTGTTCTTCGTAATTAGCTGAGCCATCTTCTTGCATTGCCCTTGAATGGAAAACCAGGGACCATGATCACTAAAATTTGCTTTAGCCAAGACAAAGTAAGAATGTATGAACCACTATAGGAAAGGAAGACCTTCCATGCCACGTTTTAATTTCTGTGGGTGTGTACACATTAAATATATGAAGTATATCCTATTCATTATTGTACTCTAGACTGCACTTTCCTGTGTGGCTATTTAATATGTCTGTACATCTTTTTAAGTTAAGGTTTTCGTACAAAATATAATAGAGCCATATCTAAGGTAAAAAAAAATTAGCTCCAAGATAGCAGCAAGCACTCTATGTTCTGATACTAATTTTGCTAACTGCAATCATTTCATGGCTGAGTTTCTATGTCTAAACTTGTCTGGGGAGAATCTATTATCGGAAAGAGGCATGTTTGTCTTTAGCCAAAGACACTCCCATTTAAATGTGCCCTCAGAAAAGTTCCTGGAAGAATGATGGGCCCTACCTTTGCATATGTGCATTTTAGGTAGGCATGTGCCTGTGGGAGGGGGGGTGAGAGTGTGCGTGGGTGTGTTTTACTGTGGATAGCATTTATCTTCATTAGAGTCTGTGTGAGGGAGCGTTTGGCAAGAAACCTGGTTGTCCTCATTACTGTAATAGAAGTCAATCATTACAGAAAGCATTAGTAAGAGACACTAGAAAAAATGGTATCCCCTATTCTTTCAGGTTACTTACATAACATTAGAATAAGGGGGGGCTGGCATTCTATACAGTCTGAGACATATTTTTTCAACATAACAGCCAATAGTTAAGAGCAGGCCTCTTTTCCTAGCCCCTGCATGGACAGACTTTACTGGCTTAGAGTAACTTTTTGTACTCATCATAACCAGGCACGTCTGGTCATTTGTACAACGAAGACTTTGCATCTCAATGTGCTATTCAGACTTTCATTTCTTGGAAATTACTTTACTCGCCCTGCAAGCCCTTATTACAAATGTGGCATAGCTTTGTAGAACTGCGGAATGCTTTCTGTGATCTTCCCTCACCAGGAGGCAGGAAATAATTCTGCTATGTGGATTTATCATAAACATTTTATGAGGGCAGGAGTAGAATGTGTCTGAGAAATGTACCTCTTTCTCACATCTGAACACCTAGAGAAATCCAGAAAATGACCTCGCTTCTTTTGGAAAAGAAAATGCGTGTCTACAATTCTATCCCATCTCTTCACAGTGAGCCACATCCGGAGACGCAGCCCTGCAGTTGCACCCTCGATCTCTCCTCTTTCTTTTTGGGAGAGCTTGGCTCTGTTTGTCTTCCAGCTTCATCTCAAGCTATCCCTTTGTGCAGCATCACCCTCTTACAACACTGTGAGTCATAACAGGATTTAGTCCATGCTACTCCTTCAGGCTTCCATGCCCACTTCCCACTCTACTCCTCCTTCCCTCAGGTGTTTGACCCTTGTTCCCAAACAATAAGAGAATGGAAAGGCTATGTCCAATAAATGCAAGGCTTCTCACTGGACTTCAGAAAAAAGGTGCTTTTCCTATAAAAAGATTGGCACTGCTGTTTTATAGGAGCAGGGCATTGTTCCCAGAGATGCCGTTAAAATCCCAGCCATCTTTTATGTTTTATACGTTCATAGTTAAGTGTTTTGAAAGTCACTGTCTATACATGTTTGTTGGATGAGAATTTCCTTTTTCTGATTCCAAGTCCCACGTCTAGCCACCTGGCCAGGCAGAGTTTCTCTCAACAATTCTGATCAGCTTATTTCTTCTCTTTTAAGTATTTGCAAATTCAACCCTTTTCACAATGATGCCAGTTTTGGAGGGAAAAAATTAAATATATATAACTATGAAATGATTTTACTTAATAATTCATATACGTAAAAAGTGCAACCAAGAATATGCCAGCTTCAAGTTATTCTAAGGATAAGTTAACAGTCCATGTTTTCCTTGTGCTCTTATGCCTCTGCAATGTTTGCCTCCAGTAATTCTCCACAGCTGTGTCTCTGAACCTAAATTCAAATAACACTTGATAATCAACAAATTGTGTGTGTTCAAATTTCTTTAAAAGGGGACTTAAAAATAAAACAAACACAGTAATTAGCTTAGGGAATAGAAGGAATGAAATGAACTCATCACATTGTCAAATTTAATAAACTCAATTTTGATATGCTAAAAGCTCCTTAATGATTCATTCATCAGCGAATAAAGAAATAGTTAAAAATAAGCATCTGCAAAGGTGATAGCTCTCTCTCTCTCCCCGCTCCCTTCTTTGCTCCTTTCCCACTCCCTCCCTCCCTCCATGTGCATGTACACACCAGCTCAGCAGAAACCATTTACTTTGGGGGTTGACTTTAGACTTTGACACACTGGTGGCATATATTTCAATGTTGAAAATGTTTTCTGTTATTTTTTTCTGTTTTCTCTTATTTTTGTGTGATTATTTTGTTGTTTTAAACTTCTGTCAGAGAGGAACCAGAAGCATGGGGAATCCGGGACAGAGGATCCCTTCAGGACCTGTGGTGAGAGTGGTGATACAGGAAGGGTGGAGGGAGGTTGGGGTAGAAAAGGAGAACCAATTACAGGGATCTACAGATAACCTCCTCCCTGGGGAATGGACAACAGGGAAGTTGGGTAAAGGGAGCCATCAGTCAATGTAAGATATGACAAAATAGTGATAATTTATAAATTGTCAAGGGTTATCGAGGGTTGGGGCAGCTGGGAGGAAGGGAGAAAAATGTGGAGCCAATAGCAAGGGCTTAAGTAGAAAGAAAATGTTTTAAGAATGATGATGCCAACAAATGTACAAATGGGCTTTGCATACAATGGATGGATGGATGGATTGTAATGAGACTTATATGAGTGCTGAAAAAATGATTGGGAAAATAAACTTCTGTCAAAGTGCCCCTGAATTAAGGAAATCTCATGAAAATGGAATAAAATGCTGTTCAGTCCTGGGCATCCTCATGCTCAGTTGTCATTCAAGTCATTATGCTCCAGAGAATTTTTATTGGCTGGGTTGTGTAAGTAGATTTCCAGGCATTTATTTATAGTTTGTCTTCATCTGGAAGCTCCAATGAAACTTATTCCACATCAGAATAACTTACATGTCTCCACTGTGAGATAGCAATGATCACACATGAAGGCTATTGGCTAGAATTCAA
>PVJH01003734.1:107109-137040 GCA_004026705.1 Nesogale talazaci | reverse complement strand
CCAACTAGGTCTGACAGATGGGTATTCCTACTTGAATGACAGATCGTTTGTAGAGCAAGTCCCTTTATAATCAAAACGAGGTACTTGGGAAGATCGAAAGCAATTTGGGTTTAAATCACTGTTGGCTTTGTGGACCAGGGAAAATCAGCAAATAGATGAACATCTGCCTTCCTTAAAATGCTGTCATTGGGGGGAAAAAATCAAACCTCCACAAAATGGAATATTTGGGCTGCAAATACTGCTAACAATGATCACATTGTCTGCAAGTTCAAGCCATACATTATTAATACATTTTCACAGACAGGGTTTTAGGATAAATGCAGGTTTTTATGGAATTGACTTCAAGCACAAGTGCGTTAGAGATGTGCCAGGGTGAGTTTCTTCATTGGATGTCTTTCGATATGCGAGGAGTGAAATGGTAAATGGGACTCAAGAGATAAACTACAGTTGATGTTGGAATTCAAATATGTTTCAGGTGGTTTGTGTTAGTATAAGAACATGTACTTTTCAATTTCATAAGAATGTTCCATTCCCTTGACGCTCATTCTGGATTCTTCCATGATTCCTTTTTCATACCCCAGCACCAAGTGGTAGGATGAGCTCTGGGGTCCCCAAATCTATCAATGGAGTGACATCTCACTACAAACAGTGAACTGTATTCAAATCATGGCTCCACCACTATTAGTGCTGTGACTGAGAGCAAATGACTTAACCCCTTTGAGCCTATTTCCTCACCTATAAAATGAGGTAATAGTACCTACTTCAAGATACTGTTGCACAATAAAAGAAGTCATACAAAGGGGCTTCAAAAATTCGTGGGAAAAATGACATTGTCTTTAAGCTCCAGGTTTCCAGAAACTTTTTAAGCCCCTTTAGATACCTGAAAGTGCCCAGAACGTGAACCTGATGTTTTGGGCCACCATCCCTTGCATTGCCAATGTTGGTGAAGAAAGTCAAGAAAAGTGAACAAGCAGACCTCGTAGAATTATTTTGGGGAATTGGGGCATGATTATGACAGCCAGTCCTTGTACCGTGTGCATGGGGAAGAAAGCACACTTACATGCATCTTGAGAAGAAGGATAAGCTGAATCTTGATATAGGAAGACCAGCCACATAGTTGCCAAGCATTCTGAAGAAAGGCTGCATTCATTCAAACCCATGCCCTGCCTCATACCTGCTGTGTGTACACAGCTTCCTCATCTGTTGTGATTAGGTGTCATTGGGTCGGTTCTGACCCATAACAAATCTACGCACACAAAAGAAATCCTGATGGGTCCTGCGCTGTTCTCACAATTGTCCCTGTGCGCTGGCCCATTGTTGCAGCAACTGTGTCAATCCCTCTCATTGAGGGCTTTCCTCTTGTTCATCGACCCTCTATTTTATGAACCGTGATGCCCCTCTCTAGGGACTAGTCTCCCCTGGCAATATGTCCAAAGTATGTGAAATGAAGTTTCATCCTCCATTCCTCTAAAGAGCACTCTCGCCCTTCTACTTCCAAGCCTGCTGAGTTTGCTCTTTAAGCAGTCCATGGTACTGTCAATATTCTTCCCCAGAACCGCAATTCACTTGTGTCATTCCTTCTACAGTCTTCTCTATCCAGCGTCCAACTTCCTCATCATAGGAGGCAATGGAAAATGCCATCTGTTTTTCCTCCTCCGTAGAAAGGGACACGTCGGATGTACGAGATGTAAAGCGCTTTTGTCAGGCAGCTTTCCGTTTCCCTGTCACTGTGTTGGAGTCTGAGGTCTGTCTTTTCAGTCCCCAGGTAACCGACCTTCTTCATTTCTAGGAGCAGCAGGAAGTTGCCAGGGAGAAAACTGTGGTGACAAAAGGGCCAGGGAGTCCAGGCAGGCTGATGTTCAAGCGGATGCCACAGCGACGATTCTCACAGAGGCGCAGAGACGACGAGTAGACAGCGCCAAGGACACGAGGATGAGCGGAAGGAAGGGAGCGACCATTGAGAACAGCCCCAGGGCCCAGGGAGTTGGGGACGCAGCCACCCTCTGTGCCACCCACAGAGGTCTGTCTCTCTGCTCAAAGCTAGACTTGTGATTGCGGCTCGGGGAATAAGGCGGCAGCACTCTGAGATTCCAGATCCCCAAATCTGGAAGATAAGGCGATGGGGTAAATCTCATCAGCTTCTGTCCAGCATGGAATACCAGGAGACCCCTGCCCACACCATTGGAGGTAGCGAGTGTGCTGGAGAGCAGCGGGCAGGCTGGTGCTGTAGTGAGCACGTTGCCTGGCGAGGGCCAGAGGGGTAGGAGAGGGGGGCTGGGGAAGCAAAGCAGCCAGAGCCTTGGGGGGATGTGAAGGAAAGGTCAATACAGTCAGCAGGTGACACTGAGGGGCAAAAGACACAAGGAGAGAGGGGCAACACAAAGCCATGCTCCCCGAAGTGCAAGCGTTACATTTCATGGCATTCTGACCATTCCCTGGACACAGCTAAGCAGGAGGTTGGGGGGTGGGGGTGGGGAGGACTCTAGTCCACCAAGAGGAGGCGTGGAAGAAAGACCTGGTGATCTACTGAAAACTGGTCATGGAAATCTCTATGGGGTACAGGACTACTCTGACACACATGGGGTTGCCATGAGTGAGCATCGACTCTGTGGCACCCGCTTCAGACATTAAATGGGAACTGGGGTTCCGTGTGCAACAACTTACGTTACAGGTGACCGCATGGGAGAGAAAAGAGTGGGTCGAATTCAGTGCTGGATTGCTTGGGTTCTGGAACAGATTCTGTGTTTGAAACCTATCCCTCCTTGACAGTATACTTTTGGAAAATGTGCTTAATTTCTCTTGTTTGTTTTGGAAAGATCTAAGGTTTGTTTTCACACTTATAAATTGATGATTAAAACTAATATATACCACCTAATATTATTGTAAAGGTTAAATAAAATAATGCTAAAATATAGAAAATTCTGCTACGTGTTGTCAGGAAGTGAGAATCTCTACAATGCACAGGTGATGGATTAAGTAATAACTATGCTATAGTAGAGGAACCCTGGTGGCGTAGTGGTTGGGTGTTGAACTGCTAACCACAAGATCAGCAGTTCCAAACCACCAGCTACTTTGAGGGAGAAAGATGGGACTTTCTACTCACATAAAGACTGAATCTCAGAAACTCAGGGGGCAGTTCTGCCCTGTCCTTTGGGGTCATTGTGAGTCAGAATAGACTAGATGGCAATGAGTTAGGTTTGGTTTGGTTTGGTTAGGTTAGGTTTAGTATTCTGCAATAATTAGCTATTGTGTGCAGGTTCTATTATGTTTAGGAAAATATTTGGCTGCAGGAACAGGGAAAAATAAAATATACTAGTTAAACCGGTTTATTTCAAGTGTTTCTTTTACCTGAAAACAATTGGAAGCAGATAGTGTAGCATAGTTCTAATATCCCGTGGTCTCTGATCATCAGACATAACCATCTTGTTCAACTGCCCTGTGTGGGCTTCATTTCCCACACCGCCTCATTGTCCACAATAGCTGCAGGAGCTCCTTCCATTGTATCCCTATTCTGTCCAGGAAGAATAATAGAAAGTTATGGAAGTGCAAGTCTTCATTTTAAGGAAACTTCCAGGAAACTACCCACACCTATTGTCCTGATATTTCCAGCCATAATTTAATTCTAAGGCCACCCTTAGTTGTAAGGGAAACAGGTAGACATCATCTTTATTCCACCCAGCGAAGTGCTAGTGCAGAGCCTGGTTGCAGAAGGGTTACGAAGTGGACTGATGACCAGAAGGTCAGTAGTTCAAATCTGCTGTGTGTTCAAGAGAAGAAAGATGTGTCAGCCTGCTTCCCAAAAGAATTGCAGCCCTGGAAAACCCTGTGGGATAGTTTTACTCTGTCCTGCTGGGGCACTATGAGTCAGAAATCCACCTGGTATTTGTTTGGTAAGTGCCCAATAATAAATTCAAAATTGTACTAGTAGCGACAAAAGAGATACTTGATCATGACTGATCTCATTTAATCTCTATAAGAACCTGTTGCAAGGTACTATTGCTGCGCTATATTTTTCAGATGGAGAAACCAAGGCTTGCCTTCTTGTCCAAGAGACGTAGAGCTATCGAATGCTCAGCGTTTGATCGGTCCCAAGAGCCCTTGATTTCCGAGAATTGTGGTGCTAACAAGTGAGGTTGACTGCTTCTTTTTCAAGAAAAAAGCCCTAGCCCTCAAACCCCCCACTGCCATCTGAGGGAAGACAATTCACTGAAATCACAACCACTTAGACCAGAGAGCATCTTAAGTCTTTCCACAGTGGTATGTGGACAGAAAACTTGAAGGAAAAGCTGGCATCACCTTGTCATCCCTCTGAGAAGGTTAGGGATGGAAGAGATGAGTGTCTGGGATGTGTTAGGGACTGCTCTTCCTAAAGATGAGGCCTGTGGTGAATCTGTCATATGAAGGAATGGGGTTTCGACCCCAGATAAGAACGTGAAGGGACAGAGAGTGTCCTGGTGACCCAGTAAGGTCTGAGACAGTATGGACAACAGCTCACAAGGATGCACACCTAGCCATTGTCAGCGAACTGTCCATGTGAAAAAATTGCTGAATGGACATTTGTTGCATTTATTTTCACCAAAAAAATAAGAATTCTTTTTTAAAAGAAGGAAATGAGTTCACAAGGAGGGGGGGGAATAAGGATTGCTATATCTGATTAACTTGCCAGATTCCAGAGAAAGAGAAGTCTGACAGAATTGTTGAAGGAATAAATGTAAGACTGGAATAGAAGGGAAAAGAAAAAATAAGGGGGGAGGAGTTTTCACTAAGATGTCAGGGGAAAAAGAAGTGCTGGGAAAAGAAGTCCATTAATCAGTGAGCAGGGGAGGGCGCTGGCGGCAGTTCTCAAAGGGGTTGGGGGAGCTTCAAAAACATTCATTCCTCTCTTTTTATGCAGCTCATTTATAGGTGTCCATTACAGACATCTCATCTCTATCAGGCAAATCAACTCAAGAGAAAAACACTAAAGAGCCCTACTCTGATGAATTAGGCCAAGTCTACAGCCAGAAGAAGCCCAGGAGACCGTGAGGGATGGGGGAGAAGACTCTCAGGGAAAAAGCAAACCTTCCTATAAGAAAAGCAATCCATTCCCAGACTAATACTTCTGAATTCTACTAGTTAAGACAGTGTCAGCAATGGCATCCCTTGAGTTGCTGTCACCTTGTCTGGGAACTCCTAGTGTCACCCCATAGACCTCCTGCACTGCCAGCCATCCAGAATCTTTGGAGGTGATGGTGCCCTCAGAGGAACTTTATATGTGATGTGTTTGTATAAGTGTAGGTTGACTAGAGAAACAAATTCATAGACACTCAGATGTATACAAGAGAGAGCTTTATATCAAAGAGTAAGTGTATATTAAGAACGCATCCCAGGTCACATCAAGTCCATAAGTCTGCTAGCAGCCCATCTGTCCAATACCTGTCCATAAATTCCCCTTCAGACTCATGAAACACAAGCAATGACACCGAGTGCAGGAGGATTATGGGCCAGTGGGTGAAAAATCTTGTGCCAGTGGTGGTGGAAGCATTTTTACGCTGGCCTGGGTCTCCACTGTGACTCCTCCACCCACTCTGGTTGCTATCAGCATAGCTCCATGTGACTTGTCAGCAGAAAGATGAAGTTGAGAGGGAGTGTTTCTGGCCTCCAGTGAGCTATTTATCTCCGTAGTGCCTCCAAAATGAGGTCATCAAGCTGTGACCTGATTGACAGGCTAAACCTCACTCCTCCTTCATTCATAATAGTCTCAAGTTGTCACCAGACTATGTAACTACCAGAATGTTTCAGGGTACACAAGAGACCCTCAAATTCAACTATATTTTTTAATTAAATACTTTAATTGGGGACTATTACACCTCTTATCACCATCCATACATTCATCCAGTGTATCAAGCACATTTGCACAAATGCTGCCATCATCATTTTTTAAGTGTGATTTAAGAGGGACATTTATGAAGTCTTAAAGAGGAAAGGACAAGACAAAGACACATCACCTGGAGGAGGAAGACCATTAAAATGAGGTTGTAATGGCATCCAAGGATTTGCAGAGCTACAGAGATTCAAAAGGACAATGGAAGGCAAAGAAAGCTATCACAAAAGTGATAAACACATTACATTTACAGATGGGACTACAGAGGTGGGGACAAGATTATGACCATGTACAATATATCAGATAGAAGAGCTTATAAAGTTGGTTCATGGCCCTCATCAAGGCAGTGAGGATGTCACTCATGACCATGCCCCACTAGCACCCCAAATTCTACTAAGGGCACACCCAGGCAAGTTCCTGAAGACTGTTGCTTCTCCCTGCACCAGCTAGGGATATGGCAGTCATCTATTATCTCTGTCGAATGCATCCGCTGAAGGCGAGGCTATTCAAGCTGGTGATTAAAAGTTAGAAGGAATTCAATGTAGGCTGCATTTATGTGGAGAGGAACAATGAATTTAGAACATCCCCAGTGAAACCTAAACCATAACCTTTTTTAAAACTTGGTGGTCAGAAATTTAGGCTCTAATACAGACAGAACAAAACACTGCCAGCCTTGTGATAGGTCACAAATGTTGTTAAACTTGAGCCCATGTCGAAGTCACTGGGTCCTTCTATCTCCTTGAAGACTTCATCTTTTTTGCTGACTTTCTAATTCTACAAAAGCCTTAGAGATGCTTATTATCAAGTTTAATTGTAGAATCATGTGTGATAAATAGAGTTGCAAATCGTTTGAATATAATAGTTCTCTGTTGTTAGGGGCCATCAAGTGGATCCGACCCTTTGCGATCTTATGCACAATGGAAGGAAAACCGCCTGGTCCTGCTTGCTCCATCTTCATAATTATTCCAGTTCTTGACCATTGTTGCAGCCACTGGGTCAGTCCATCCTGTTGGAGGTCTTCCTCTTCCTCACTGTCTGTCTACCATACAAGATGTCCTTTTCCAGAGATTGGTCTTTCCTAAGAAAATGTCCAAAGTATGTGACACAAAGTCTCACCATCCTTGCTTCTAAGGAACATTCTGGCCAAACTTCTTTCAAGACAGATTTGTTTCATTCACTTGGCATTCCATGATATTTTCAATATTCTTCAACAGCACACAAGTCAAAGTCATCAGGCTTTCTAGATCCACCTCAGTTCAATGCTCAACTTTCACATGCGTGTGAAACACTGGAAATACCACGGCTTAGGTCAGGCACACATTAGTCTTCAAAGTAACCTCAGAACTTTTCAATAAGAGTTCTTGTGCAGTAGATTTCCTCAAGGCAATGCATTGTTTGATTACTGCTTTTGTAAGCATTGCTTGTGGATCCAAGCAAGACAAAATGTTTAACAACTTCCATCTTTCTACATTTATCATGCTACCTATTGGTCTGATTATGAGGATCTGGGTCTTCTTTCCATTAAGTTGTAATACATCTGAAGGCTGCAATTCTTGAGCTTCATGAGTAAATGCTTCAAGTGCTCCTCAACTTTCAGCAAGCAAGGTTGTGCCAGCTACACATCACAGGTTGTTAATAAGCCTTCCTTTGATCCTAAGGCCACATTCTCCTTCATATAATCCAGCTTCTCTGATAGTCAACATTAAGATTTAATAAATATGGTGAGAGATGTATTCCCTTGGGAGAAAGATGAGACTGATAAATAGCGAGAGGTAGAACTAGGGGTTGTCCCTCTACCTGCCAAAGCCTCCCTCACCCCTTCCAGGGAGTTGGAAGCTTCTAAGGCTAGAGGGCATGCTTGCTTTCAGGTCTTTGACACAGGAAGCCAGTACACCTGATTGGGACCCCACGTAGGCCAGGTGGGCTTAGTTCAGTCAATGGGGTCAACCAGTACTGTTGGCCACACTTCCCAGCAGAGGACCCTGAAAATCCAGGACCTAAAACCACCACTCTCCTTTCCAGGCCAGGCTGTGGTTTTTCTCTGTCCTCAGTTTTCCAAGTGTCAGTACCTGTGTAAAACCAGAAATTCCTTCTACTCTTTAAAATACTCACTTGGATCACAAACCAGGCTTCAAAGTGAATCCTTTCTCATGTGAAGCCAAGGACCATGGTATTTCTAACCTGGGCACCTTAACAAGGCTTTCTATTTCTATAAAGAGTCTCAGAAACCCATATGGGCAGTTCTACCCTGTTCTATAGGATAGCTACGAATCAGAAATGACTCAATGGCAGTGAACATGGTTTTCAAGTATTGTCTTATGCTGTTCACACAAGTGCCTCTTGATTCATGTACAAGTTCCCCATACGCACAATGAAGTGTTCTGGAATTCTCATTCTTTTCAAGGCTATCCATAGTTTATGATCCACAAAGTCTAATTCTACTACTTTGGCACAGTCAATGACACACAAGGAAACATATTTCTGATGTTCTTTGCTTTCTGATGTTTTTGACGCACATGGACTTGTTTTAATTTTCTTCAGCTTCAAGATTCACCTGACATCAGCAATATTATCCCTTATTTCACATTCTCTGTGGAATCTGGCCTGAAACCTCTGAAAGCTCCCTGTCAATGTACTACTGCACCCTATTAGATGATCTCTAGCAAAAGTTTGCTTGCATGTGATATTAATGATATTGTTCTATTATTTGAACATTCATTGGGAGTCACCTTTCTTTGGAGTGGGTACAAATATGGAGCTCTTCCTTTCAGTTGACCACGTAGCTATCTTCCAAATTTCCTAGCATACTTGAGTAAAAGTGCTTCCTCAGCTTGTTGAGACATTCCAGTTGATGTTCCATGAATTCCCAGAGCTTAGCTTTTGGCTAATGTCTTTGATGCAGCTTGAATTTTTCCCTTCAGTACTCTTAGTTTTTGCTTAGATGCTATCTTTTGAAATGGTTGAATATCAGCTAGTTCTTTTTGGTATGGTGACTTTGTGTATTCTTCCCATCTTCCCTTGATGCTTCCTTTGGCATTCAATATTTTCCCCATAGAATCTTTCAATATTGCCACGAGGAGATTGACTTTTTTTTTCAGTTTTAGATCTGTTGTTCTTCCTTTTTGGTTTTTAACTCTAGAGTGGTGCACATGATATCATAATATTTCACTTTTTCTTCTCGAACTGCCTTTGCAATTTCTGGTTCAGCTCTTAGACTTCATAGTTTCTTCAATTAGCCTTAGCTACTGTCAGACCAAGAGCAAATTTCAAAGTCTCTTCCGACATCTACTTTGACCTTTTCTCTCCTTCCTGTCTTTTGAATGACCTTTTGCTTTCTTCATGAATGATGTTCTTGGTATCTTCCCACAGCTCATCAGATGTTCTGTCATTAGTGGTCAATGGTCAAGAATACCAAATGGGTTCTTGAAATGTTCTAGAAATTCAGGTGAGATAGATTCATAGTCATATGTTGACTCTCATGGACTTGTTTTAATTTTCTTCAGCTCCAATCTTAGACTTGTCAGACAATGTTAGAACTTCCCTGCATTAGGCCTTTGATGTCTGACAATGTCTTGATGCCACGCATCAAATTTTACAGTCAATTCCTTTTTCATAGTCTGTTCTTGATCTGGAACCTCTACAGAAACCTGTTCACTTTGGTTGATCCTGCCAGCATTTGAAGTACCAGTGTCATGGCTCCCTGAATCACAGCAACACACAAGCCACCACAGCACAACAAAACTACAGATAAGTGGTAGTCGTATTTTAGATGATGTGACTTCAAACCTAAACCTCTGCCATTAAGTCAGTGCCCTACGTTCAGTTTCTGAAGCTGCAGATCTTTATAAGAGCAGATATCTTTACCTTTGTTCTGAGAAGGAGCTGGCGGGTCTGACCCTTCAATCTTATGGTTAGCTGTCCAAGACTTACCCAATATCACTACCAGGGCTCCTTAACCTATAGGGAGACTAACAAGAAACTTCAGTTCTATAGTATTTTTTGACATTACCTAACTGAGTAGGAGTAACTGAGTAGGAGTCCTTAACATGTTTTTTCCTCTTTTGTCTTGAATTACTACATCCTTCTCTCAGTAGTTATGGATCTAGGTTCAGAAGAACTATGTTGTTTGTTAGGTGCCATCTAGTTGGTTTCAACTCAAGCAGTTATGTGCACAACAGAAGGCAACCCTGCGCGGTCCTGCACCATCCACAGTCGTTCTATATTTGAGCTCATTGGTACAGCCACTGTGTCCATCCATGGTGTCAAGGGCCTCCCTCACTCTTGCTGCCCCTCTGCTTTACCACGGGAGCCCTGTGGTACCGCGGCTACGTTTGGGGCTGCAACCCATGAGGTCTGCAATTTGAAACCCCCCAGGTGCTTTGAGGGAGAAAGATGGTGCTTTCTACTCTGTCAAAGAGTTACAGTCTCGGAAAATCCCTGTCCTGTAAGGTTTCTGTAAGTTGGCATTGACCCAGCCGACAGGGAGTTTGAGAGTCAGATGCACACTCATGCCTTTGACTCAATACTGACTCGTAGTGACTCTACGATAGGGTAGAACCGCCCCGGTGGACTTCTGAGATGGGAAGTCCTTGAGAAAAACAGAAAGCCCTGCCTTTACCCTGTGGAGTAGTTCAAATTGCTGACGTTGCCGTCAGCAGCTCAACATTTAACCACTAAGCCACCAGTGATCCTAATATATGCACAGCCAAACAAGTGGGTACCGCCTCTGCAAGCTGAACTTGACAGAATGGCTTGCTCGTTTGAGTCTCTCAAGTTTTCCAACAATGACAGGACATAGTCTTACCCTGTTTTATATCTCTCTATTAGTGGAAAATGCTTGAATTCTCCACCACCACCCACTTTTGGGGGGACAGATTTTCACCTAACACAGGTTCCAGCTCTAACAGATTTTGCATTGTTATATATTCCCTTGATTTGCGGCCAAAGAGGGAACATGCTTGCAGCACCTGTAGAAGACCATGGTATTCTGGTTAAAAGGCTCTGGTTTGCAGGTTAAGAACTCTGTCACAGAGGTTGCATCTTTGGACATTTCTTCAAGTCTTTTCCCACGTGTATGCATAATTACTAGAGTGCAATCATAACCTACATACAGTTTATGGTTCTACTTTATAAAATCTAGCAGTATCTTGTAAACAGTTTTCTGTGTTGCGATAGTGTCCTCATAATTACAAATTTGAGTGAATACATAATATCATAGTGAATTGTAGTAGTATAATTTTCCTAACTGCTTCTCAATAATTAGGTGCTTAAATGGCTTCTAATTGTGTAGTGTAGATAATGCTGCACTGAATATCTTTATGCATTTATCTTGCTTTTGTTGAAAGTTTCTTTTAGATAAATTCCCAGGCGTGGCTCTCTTGAATCAAAAGATAAGAATATTGTTATGGTCTTTGAAGCAGGATAGCACAGTGCTTTCCAAAGGGATTATAATTTTCTATATCCAATACGGAGTCCTGGTGGCACAGTAGATCATTAATTGGGCTGCAAGGTTAGTAATCAAAACTTTCTCTGTCTCTTCTTAGGATAAAGATGAGATTTTCTGCTCCCATAAAGATGTACAGCTGCAGGCAGACAACTATTCTTTCCGAGTATGTCACTATGAGTTAAAAACTCACTGAGGGCAGTAAGCTTGGTGCTTTGGTTATATCCAATAATACAGAAGTGTCCTTTCTGCTGCAGACGGTTATTTGCAATGGGAACTATTTTAAGAAGTCTAGCTAGTACTGTGGGATAAATATTGGTCTACTAACCATAAGGTCAATAGTTCAAACCCACCAGCCACTCTGTGGGGTGAGACTGTTGGCTCCAAAAGATTTACGGTCTTAGACACCCTACATGTGGTATCACAATGGGTCAGAACCGACCCAGTGGTGCTGGACTGGGTATTATTATGACTGAGAACCATTGCTCGGCTAATTTAATCATTGCTAATGCACCGAAAACCAAGGAATGAGATTGGACTGCCAAAGGAAGAGACAGAGAGTAAGGAGAGACTAGGAGAGTCCCTGTGTGTAATGGAAGGAGGTAAAATCCTCTGTTTTTACCTGGCAGCTGAAACCAAGCAGGAAATGTTAGTTACATAGCATCTCCTTCTAATTTAACAACAAGGAACCATTCACAACTGTTCCTTTAATCCCTTCTCAAACCTGTTACCTATAAATTCTACCAGTCACAATGGAAACTGGGAGCTGAAGTTTGACATGGAATAGGAGGGTTATCCTGGTATTAAGGTTTATTACCATAGGCATGTCATTCTCTTACAAGAATTGTGTTTCCAGCTCTGATCTCTACCAGTATACAGCCTCTGGTCTAGCCAGATTTGTAAGGTAGAATTGGACAGATAAATCCCTCAGCGCCAAGAATGAGAGTAGAGATACCAAGAGAGGAAGGGGAAGGTGCGGGAGAAATGGGGAACCTATCACAATGATCTAATGGGGTATGGACAATAGAAAAGTGGGTGAAAGGAGGCATCAGACCATGTAAGACTTGAAAAAGTAAAATAATTTATAAATTTTCAAGGGTTTGTGAAAGAGCAAGGAAGAGGGAAGAAGGGAGGGGGAAATGAAGAGCTGATACCAAGGGTTCAAGTTGAAAGAAAATATTTTGAAAATGATGATGGCAACAAATGTGCAAATGTGCTTGACATGTGGATGTGTGTATGGATTGTGATGAGTTATACAAGCCCCCAATAAAATGATTTTTAGAAAGAAGAGAGACTCATTAGATAAATGCTGGTATGTTGAGGGGATTGGCATGAATGAGATGAAACAAAATGGGTGTGAATTATTGAATGTAAAACTAATGATCTGCTTTATAAACATTCACCTAAGTTCCAATAAAAAGTTTTAAAAAATGTGTGATGCTCTAGTGGCAGCCCTGTCAATCGTAACATCACACAAGTTACACTAGTAATTTTCCATTCCATGGCAGCCACAATCAAAAAGTTTTTTTAAAAAAATAGGTGATATTAACTTTAATAATACTCTTTGAGAGATTATCATTACAAAAGGCATTGATATAAAAAAACTAGATAGTTTAATCAGGTTGCCTTTAAGTGGATGGCAACTTATGACAACCCCATGTTTCACAGAGTAGAACTATTGCTTAGCATATTCTTGGTTGTAGTGTCTTACACCTTGGGCTGCTACCCACAAGGTCAAGGGTTAGAAACTACCCTCTGCTTCATGGAAGAAAGATGAGGCATTCTCCTGTAGAGAGTCACAGTCTTGGCAACCCATTGGAACAGTTCTTCCCTGCCCTAAAAACGCTCAAGTCTACAACTGATGTAATGACCGTTCATTTGGTCTGGATTCAACCTTCATAAAACACACTTTCAGCTCTTTCTTCTATGCTGCTGCTTCATGGGTTCCAACTGACGGCCTTCAGATTAGTAGTTGAATTTTATTAGTAGTTGAATACACCCAAGGACCTAATTAGATACTCGCTAGTCTTTGAAACCCATTGTATATCTAAAACTCCTAACATCCCAATTTGGACTAACTATATATCAAGTGCCTAGTCACAACCTGTGAAATACGAGGACCATCTTGGACAGAAAAGTGCGGCAGCTTCAGTCAGCTCCATTTGGAATTCTCCGCATTATAGAACTGTCATTTAGGCTGAGCCCCGGTGGCGTAGTGGTTGTGCGCGGGACTGCGGCCCACTGGGATGGAGGTTCGATTCCGGCTCCCAGGAGCAAAGGCTGGGCCTCCTACTCCCACCACCTGAGGGCGCTGATGCCTAAAAAAAACAGAATTGTCATTTAATTCTTTGATTTCTGGGAAAATCAGAACCCTGCTTTGTGTCAGCCAAAAAAATTTTTGAATTACATTGCAAAATTTTCTGGGTCTAGATAGCTCATTTTTGGTTGTAGGGGAGAAAATGATAGGGAACACTGGAGACCTGCTGTAATACATCAAAAATGATGGATTCTACCAAGAGGAGAAAATGAAATATGTGGTGAGTTATCTCCACAAATAGCTGCTGCTTTTGCTTTGAGTCCAGAAGAACTAGATGGTGCCCAGCTACCATTGCTGAATGCTTTGATCAGAGATTCTGTAGAAGGACTCTGAATAAAAGGGTGAAAAATATAGAAGAGAGTAGGGAAAGTCATGGACTCCAGACTTTCTGAAGCTATCGAGACTGGATGAACCTTCAAAACTATTGCACTGAGATGATATCTAAACTTTATGTGACAAATATTTCTGGCTATCTTCTTTGGAGCTCTGGTGGGGTAGTGGTTACTGATAGTATAGTGAGCTGCTAACCACCAGGTCAACAGGACCCACAGAGATAGCTCTAGTGTGTCCTGTAAGCTCGCTACGGGCTTGCATCAGCTTCACAGCTGTGAATGTTTATTTAATGTCTTCTTTAATCTCTGCAATGTAAACAACAACAACAACAAAAAACATAGTGACCCTGTATAGGGTCTTCAATGCTGTGAATCACTAACAGAGTAGACAGTCTCATTTTTCTCCCTCAGAGCAGCTGGTGAGTTTGAGTCACTCACCTTGCAGTTAACAATCCACCACTTGTTTGATGGTTTCTGAACCACATAGTAGTTAGACCTAAATAGTAAATTATATTTGTCTTAAAGGACTGAGCCCCAGTGGCATAGTGGTTGAGTGCGGAACTGCAGCCCACTGACGTGGTGGTTCAAATCCAGCAGCAGCTCTCCGGAGCAAGGCTGGGCCTCCCACTCCCACCAGAGGGCAATGATTCCCCCCCCCCCACCAAAAAAAATATTTGGCTTGAAAAATGACTCTCTTTAAATATATATATGGCTTAGTGGTTGCACATGGGGCCTCTAGCCACAAGGTCAAAACCACCAGCTGCACAGAAGAAAGGTGAGGTTTTGTACTCCTTAGGGAGTTATAGTCTCAGAAACACTTTGGGACAGTTCTACCCTGTTCTAAAGAGTGGAGCGTTGAGTGAAAGTTGACTTGAAGGAAGTGAGCTTGTTTTATAGGATCAAACTGACTGGAAGAACTGGAGTTAATTTAGATAGGAACCTTAGGAAGAAGTATGTTTACGTTCAGGAAGGAGGAGCAACTTGGAAGAGGAGGAAGAGGAGGGTGGCCCAACACTCAGAAGATGGCTAATGCCACTGGTTTGTACATGTGGAAATTGTTAAGCTGAAGCACATTTTGCTGTGCATATTTCCAACAGCAACAATAAAAAATTAGTATTTTTTTATTTTGTTAGGTCATTTTATTGGGGCTCATGCAACACTTACCACAATCCATACATACACATATTGTATCAAGCCCCACCATCAACACACTGATTCAGGATCTTGGAGACGGGCCTAAAAATAGTCTGTATTTCTGAAACCAATTTTTAATCACATTTCAATTACATTATAATGAGTGCCTCTTGTTGGCAGAGAGCGTAGGTGGCTCATTTCTGTGCTCATAAAGGGTCAGCCAGCCCTAAGACCTCTGTCTGACCCACCAGACTGACCTCCCCATCACCACAGCTATTGCCATCTGCTCTCTCAGCACAGCTCTCGCCAGTTAAATACCTGTTGGTGTGGGCCAGGAATCAGCAGATTTTAGAAACAGTCAAAATAGCTTCTAGGAAGCTAAATATATGAGTATTTGCCTAAATGAGAGAAAACAAATGAATTTCCCTTTCTAGCCTGGTCTGGTCTCAGGCCAAAAGCGGTCTCTTATTTGAACAGCTGGAAACTAATCAGGTGATAAGATTAACAAGCCAAAATGACTTGCATGGCCTATTGTGAACACGTAACCCTGTTTTCTCCTCTGGTTACATTGACAGGAGCGCTGGCATCCCCCTAGACAGGAAGGGTTTAAAAGAATGCTTTTGAGAAGTTTCAATCACAAGGGAAAGCTAGCCAAATTGCCTGTGGTCATGTGGCAAAAGCTCTCTGGACGCCAGTGTGACAACAAAACAAGTGCAGCAGGAGCAGCAGGTCTGTAACATCCTGATGACGGTGAGAGACGCGCAGCTGGGCTGAGACCCAACCCGTTCAGGCAAATGTGTGTGTACTTCTAACCCAAGTGCAAGAGGAGCGGATGCAGGGGAGGCGGCAGCTGCAGCACAGCTGGACGCAGGAGGCATGTGATGCTGTGACTTGCAAATCATTGCTTGAAAAATTCATTCAACTGAGTTTGGAGGGGAACACGGGCACATGGACCACCCCCCCCCACCCCCCAATCAGCTCGTTTGACAGCCAGAAGGGAGACAGAAATGCATTTGGGTTAGTAAGAAGCATTAGGCACACTTCTGGTTGGATGTGGCCGTCTTTCAGGAATGGAATCACACAGGAAATGTACTATATTTGGGAAATGACCCCTAAATTGAGAGCCATTTGAGTGATGGAGTGCCTTGAGCAGAAAGAGTTCGATTGAGAGACACTCACATGTATCCTATAAGCACATCAGGCGCATGTTGAGGCCTCTATTACAGTGTCTGAAACAAAGGTGCTTCTGATCTCTTAAAATGATGTCGTGGTTTGAGTTTGGGATCAACCATACATTAACTTCCACTTCACAAATGAGGCACTGAGATATTTTTGTCAGAAACGGCTGTTGGATTTTGTAAACATGACTCTTCTGTCTTGATAGATCATGCGATTCTTTTCCTGGGTTTGCTGTGTGTGGTGGATTATGTGGATGGCTATGTCAATGCTGAATCTTCCTTGCATGCCTCTTAGGAGTCCTACTGGGTCCTGATGCATTCTGTGTTCTTTATCATGGTGTAGTTATTGGATTCTGTTGGTTAGGATTTTGTTGAAAATGTGCGCATCTATGCTCAAAACCACCAACTACACCAGTGGAAAAAAGAGGAGGCTTTTGACTCCATAAAGAATTATAGTCTCTGAACCCTACAGAGACAGTAGGATCTCTGAGTCAGAACTGACTCCGTGAGAGTGAATCTGGGCCTTTTAGTACCCGGCTAGTAGGGTTATGCTCACTTGATGAAATGAATAATTCATTAAAACATTCCATTTTGGCCTGAGCCCCGGTGATGTAAGTGGTGAGTGTGGGACTGCGGGTCCACGGGTATGGCGGTTCAAATCCAGCAGCGGCTCTCAGGAGCGGCGCTGGGTAGCTCCCACGACCACCAGAGGGCAGTGATGCCCCAAAACAAAAACATTCCATTTTGTTCTATACTCTCAAATAGAATTAACCAGTGAATCCATCTGAACCCAGATATCTTGTGTTGGGTATCTTTAAATTAATTGAACCATTTTTTAATCATTTTATTGGGGGCTCCTACAGCTCTTATTACTATTCATTCATGTATCCATTGTGTCAAGCACATCTGTACATATGTTGCCATCTTCATTTTTAAAACATTTTCCTTTTACCTGTGCCCTTGATATCAGTTCCTCATCTTCCCCTCCCTCCAAGGCCCTCCCTCCCCCATGAACCACTGATAATTTATAAATTATTATCTCCCTTCACCCACTTCACTGTTGTTCGTACCCTAGGGAGGAGGTTATATGTAGAACTTTATCATCATTTCCCCCTTTCCACCCTACCTCCCCTCCAGCCTCCCAGGATCACCACTCTCACCACTGATCCTAAAGGGATCATCTGTCCTGGATTCCTCTTTGTTTCTGATTCTTATCAATACCTGTGTACATCCTCTGGTCTAACTGGACTGTAAGATAGAATTGGGATCATGACAGTGGGGAGGGAAGAAGCATTGAAGAAGTAGAGGAAAATTGTATGTTTCATCTTTGCTACACTGCACCTGACTGGCTCATCTCCTACTATTCCCTCCCTCCCCCCCTTTTAAATGCATTTATTGGCATATACCTCCCATATCATAAGATTTAATTTTTCAGTTTTATTTAGAAGAGTTGTATAATTTTCAGTTTAGGGATATTTTCTTTTCATTTTCATTATTGTTTGCTTCTTTTTTTCCCAATTACTTTATTGGGAGCTCTAAGGGTTCCTGGGGGAGGGGGAGAAGGAAGGGAAATATAGGGAAATGATACTGGGGGCCTAAGTGGAGGGAGGATGTTTTGAGAGTGCTGATGGCAACAGTGTGCTAATGTGGCCTGCATACAATTGATGTATGTATGGATCATGATGGGGGTTGTATGAGCCCCCAATAAAATGATTTATATAAAAAGGTAGGAGGAAGGAGAAGCTTATACCAAGGGTTCAAGTAGAAAATATTTCAAAATGAATATGGTAATATGTGTACAAACATGCTTGATATAAGTGATGTATTGAATGTTATAAGAGCTGTAAGAGCCCCCAATAAAATTGATTCATTTTTTTTTATGGGTCAGTTCAAAATTTCTCCTTCAGACCGTGCTAGTTTAGGTAAATGGTGTGTTTCTAGAAATGTGTCTATATCTTCTAGGTTTCCAAATCTGCTGGAGGACACTTCTTTAGAGTATCCTTGTTTCATTTGCTTCTGTTTCATCCCATTTTTTCATTTTGTTACATTTCATTTCATCCCTTAATCATGTTATTTCTATCTTATGCTTCTTTTACTATGTTGTATTTGCCAGTTTGTCTGTCAGTTTTATCAATCCTTTCAAAGAATTATCTTCTAGTCTTAGTGATCCATTCTTTTATTTTGTTGTTTCATTTATTTTGCTCTAATCTTTATTATTTCTTGACTGAAGCCTTATTTCACTGCCTTTTCCTGTAACTATTGAATATGTTGGATTAAAGTGTTTTTTTGTTCTTCTTTTTTGATGTGTCCATTTATTACTATAAATAGTTTTCTGAGCGGCTGAGCCCCGGTGGCATAGTGGTTGTGCGCAGGACTGCGGCCCACTGGGATGGAGGTTCGATTCCAGCTCCACGGAGCAAAGGCTGGGTCTCCTACTCCCACCACCTGAGGGCAGTGATGCCCCCGCACAAAAAAAAAAAAATAGTTTTCTGAGCACTGCTTTTGCTGTGTTCCGAAGGCTCTGGCATGTTGTGTTTTCAATCTTGTTTGATTCCAGAACATCTTTATTTCACTTTGTGCTTCTTCTACTGCTCAGTATTGTTAAAGCCTGGTGTTTGTCAATTGTCATCTATTTGATCCCCTCCTCGTCGCCGCCTCCCCCCAACCCCCCGCCATCTTCCTATCTTAGGGTTCTAATCTTATCATATTATGGGGTTAGAAGATGTTTTGCAATGTTTTTATATTTTTAATTTATTGAGCTTGTTTTGTAGCCTAACATATCATCTATTCTAGAGAATGTGCCATATGTGCAGTGTACCATATATGGTTATGAGATCCAGTTAGCTGATTGTGTTATTCAGTTATTCAGCATCTTTGTTGGGTTTCTTTCTAGTTGTTCTGTTCTTCATAAAAAAATGGTGTATATGAAAGTCTGCCACTATTACTTCAGGATTGTCTATTTCTCTTTTCGATTCAGTTAGTGGTTGACTCATGTATTGTGAGGCTCTCTTATTTGGTATATATTTATTATACTTGCTAGCTGACTCCTATCAAGTGGCAGACTAGACAGACATGCTATCCGGACTCTCTACAACAAAGACACAAAGTAGAAAATGAAACATAGAATAACGATACTCCTGAGACCCTGAGCTTCAGAGGAAAGGATAGACCCATGAATTGAAAAACAACTGGGAGAAGTTGAGTACGAATGTCAACAGAGGATGCAGGTGACTCATCAGCTGATATGAAAAAATACAGCCTTCTTGAATCTGTGCAAGCAGTCCTCAGTGGAGATGATATCCTTGCTTCACAGTGACAGGCTATGAAAAAAGATACAGGTGGTGAATGCTTAATAACACACCAGCATTCGGCCATTAATTACAGACAAATACAACAATGCCACAATGACTAAAAGACATCAGAAAATTTCAGTTCAAACGAAGAAGCAAGAAAGGGTGGCTACTAGAACAAAACAAAATCCAGAACTAGAAAAAAAAATTATTCTGAGAAAGAAATGACATTGAAACTACTGAGAAAGACATTTGAGAGAATGATAGATATTCAGATGCCTTTAATGGATTGAGAGTAAATATTCATGATGAAGTCGAGGAAAACCCATGAAGAAACATTTTTAAAAGAATTCAAGAAAGCACGGCAAGATCTGACAAATTGAACTTTAAATTTGACTCCATACATTAACAGCAAAGAGAAACCCAAAAGATTAATACTAAAATTTCAAAGGTACATAATTCAGGTCTAGTTAGAATCATCTACCTGGTGTTCCTGTTGTTAGCCCAGAAAATTAAAAGGTGTGAGTCCCGACCCCTTTGGAAGTTGAATGACCCTTTTACAGGAGTCACCCCAATTCATAACAGTAGCAAGATGACAGTTATGATGTAGCAACGAAAATAATTTTATGAGGCCTGAGCCCCAGTGGCATAGTGGTTGTGCGCGGGACTGCGGCCCACTGGGACAGAGGTTCAATTCCAGCAGTGGGGCTGGGCCTCCTACTCCCACCACCGGAGAGCAGTGATGCCTCAAAATAATAATAATAATAATAATAACTTTTTGCTTGGGGGCGTCAGTATAGCATGAGGAATTGTATTAAAGAGTCGTGGCATTAGGAAAGTTGAGAACCACCTAAGAGTTGGAAAAAGCAATGAGACAGAAAACAAAATTCCGCAGGGATTTGGGGAGGGGGAGGGGGAGTAAGCAAAGAACACCATAGGCAGAGGAACACTTAGAAAATACAAATCAACAGCTAGGAAGTTGTAGAGATCCTGGTGGTGCTGGAGTAACAGCAATCTAGATGAGAGGAATTGCTAAGAGGCAGAGGGATGAGCATGATGGTGGTGGAACTGGAGGAAGGTAAAAGGAAAGGAAAGATCTAGGAAGCAAAGTTATGAAGAGAGATAGATATAAACATAGGTGTGTACACAGGTAAGTATATTAATTCATTAAAATCAAGGTATTGGCCTAGGAACATATATTTATATGGCAATACATCAAGAAAGTGGATGGACTTTAGGCCTCTTCTCAAGCCCTCCCTCAATGCGAAACACTTTGTTCTAGCAACCTGGCACTCTGTAATGCTCACCTCCCCGACACAATCGCTTAAGACAAAATGGGTGTGCAAGTCAATGTGGTGAAGAAAGCTGATGAGGCCTGGCTTTAAGAGATATGCCATCTGAAGGCTTGAAGTTAAACAAGTGGCCATCTAGCCGAGAAGTGACAAGCCCACATGGAAGAAGCACACCAGCCTGTGTGATCATGAGGTGTCCATGCAATCAGGTGACCGGCATCAGAGGAGCCAAAACAAACAAACAAAAAACATATTGTTGAGAATGAGGGCGGTTGGGGCAGAGACGCCCTTGTCATCTGTAGACAATGTGGCATCCCTCACAGAAGGGTCCCCAGGAAGGGATGCGTCAATTAGGGTGCTGTAGAGCACCGATGAAGCATACAACGGTCCTCTGTCTTTGAGACTTCCTCACCCTCCACTATCACGACCCCAGTCCTGCCTTTCTGCTCTGGCTAGACTGGAGCATGTACACTGGTACAGGTAAGAGCTCACAATCACAGAATCCCTGCCCCCGCCCTGGCACCCTGCCCCCCTTCGCCATCCATCTTTTTTTTTGTAACTGAGTCTCAGACCTGAAAGGGAAATAAGCACAACTAAATCCAGAAGAAGAAAAAAAGGTTCATGTGCCCTGTCATCCTGTTCAAGGGCAAGCACACATGCTGGTCGGCCACGTTGATGGGATGGGGGGAGCTGTATGGATGCACTGGCTACAACTATATTTTCTTAGGGGGTGCAGATGCCACCTGGGAAGACAGAGGGGACCTCACGGAGAACTGTGCACCCCAAAGCACCGACACGCATCTTTTTGATAAGGTCAGAGGCCATGGCATCAAGCTCCTTCGGTACCTATCAGTCAGATATATCTGTGACCTGATGATAGAGAACAGGAAGTGAAGTTTGGCTTGAATATTACTTCCCCCGAGAAGGTGGACAAAGCCCAATGCTACGCTGACTTCACGCTCCTCCCTATCCCATACCCAGGCTGTGGAAAGGATTGGGATTACAAGGCTAAGGACTCCTCTTTAACTGGAAGCAGAATTACTCGGATGCCCCCATAGAGCATCCCCGACTCCCTAGCCTGCACTGCCAACATTAACTGGAGCCAGTATCAGAGTTGGGACCTGGTGCAACAAACACGGAACTGCCTGCAGCTGCTGCTGCCCAGAAGTGAAGAGTGACGGTGACTGCGGCCTGCTGGGGCCCTGTATCTCAGGCTGGGATCGTACCCCCTCTTCCTCGCTCTCCTGCGCCTTTCTTTGTGGGCGGATGGGTTGACCCACATGTCCCTGAAGCCTGCTGAGATCCTTGACTTGACTGCGGCCTTCGACTGGTTCCTCTTTTGACACTAGTTGGTAGGTCGGCTCTGCAAAGGCGAGGAGATTTTCTTCTGCTGCTTCAGTTTTTTGAAGCCTATCACTTCCGAGGAGTTCTGTGCTCTGAAAACACGCAGGAGAGTGTACCAGCCTGGTTCCCAGTGCTCACCCTGAAGGACAGCTACATGGTGAGGCGAGGGACTGGAGCAGCATTACCAGCCTTGGCAGCGACTTCCCCCTGATCATGGAGAGTTCCCCGGGGACAGCTGGGAGCTTCACCTCTGAGACCATGGAGCTGCTTCAAGCAGGAACCCAGACTCAGGCAGCCGGGAGGAAGAGCCACTCATCCTTGCCACCAAGCGGGCTCTGGAGTCGGCCTCAGCCTGCAGAAGACCCTCCCTGTCTTCACACCCGGGCCTGGGGGAGGCCAAGTCCTCCAGCTCCTCTTCCTCCAACCACTCTGACCACTTTTCAGGCTGGGGAGCAGTCCCCCTGCAGGTCCCTAAGCCCAGGCCGATAACCCTGGGCGGTTGAGAGACTTGGCTGCAGGAGGCGCGCTCCACCTTCCTGACCCCCTCCAGCAGCAACGCGGGCCTCGTGCTGCCGCCCCAGCCCTTCCATGGCCATTGGGGGTCTGTTGGAGCAGTTTGCCCCAGGAACAGAAATGGGGGAAGGGGGAAGGGAGTGGAAGGAAGGGAAGAAGGGGAAACCAATTGCAATGATCTACACATAATCCCCCACCGAGGGGGACCTCAGACGAACAACAGAAACATGGGCAAAGGGAGACAGCAGTCAATATCAGATATGAAAATAATAATTTATAATTTATGAAGGAGTCATGAAGGTGTGGGGTGGAAGGGAAGGGAAAGATACCAAGGGTTCAAATAGAAAGTAAATGTTTAGAAAATGATGATGAAAACATATATACAATTATGCTTGATACAATGGATATGTGGATTGTTATAAGAGTTGTAAAAGAAAAAAAAAGAGTTGTAAAAGCCCCCAATAAAATTATATATTTTTGAAAGACTGATAATACAATGAAAGCACAAAGGTGTAGAATTAAATCAAAAGAAAATCAAATTTAAAAACTTGAAGACAAATCTTGTAATACAATCTGTTAGAGGACCAATCAGAAAAAAGAGAAATCTTAAGTGTTCTGCAAGACATCGAGAGGAATAACCTGAGTATTATCAGAATTCAAAATCACAAAAGACAAAAAAAATTTTTTTCTGCACTCAGAAATTTGTCGATTTGTTGCAAGGAATTTTGCAAATATTATGAAAGATGGGAAGGTATTCCTTCAAGAAATTGACTGAACCAGAAACAGAATAGACTTCAAAGGAAAATCAATAAAACATATCATAATCGAACTTTCAAAATCAAGCATGAGGACAGAATCTTCAGAGCAGCTCAAGAAAAATTTCCTTCAAATGAGAACCACTAAGACTAAGTTCTTATTTCTCAGCAGAAACCATTCAAATAAGAAAGCAATGGGATAACATAAGCAAAATTTTGAAAGAAAAAAAAAACCTGAAAATCAAATATTCAGGAAAAGTGCTCCTAAATCATGACAGCAAAAATCAGGACTTTACAGATAAATAGAAATTAAAATAATTTGTAAAATCCAGCCTGACCCTTTAAGAAATACACATGTGAGTTTTTCAAAGAACCAATAACTACAGACAAAAATCTGAGATTAATACATATGGTAACATATAGGTTCCCAAGAAATCAACCTAAATATAGAAGTTTCCTAACTAACACAAACCTTTAAGACTAAAAATTGGGAACTAGCAATAGCAATTTTTAATGAATACAATTGCAAAATAATTTGCAAAGTAAGAAGAGGGCATAGTGTAGTTATAGAATTTCCAAAGAGAGAAGAATTAAAATTAATTTCAGGATATTAAACACTGTTCTAAACTTGGAAATAATTTAATTAAATTACAAAGTAACCTAAAGGAAAATAATAAACTTTTTTATTTTTCATCAAAATTACAAAAGAAGAAAATCATTAAAAGCTTACCAATAAAACAACGGAGAAGCAGAAAATGGCAAGAAAACGTACAATCAAACTGAACTCAACACAGAAAACACAGGTTCTTTGTGGAACAAAGAAACCAGCAGTGCTACAAACAGACACGCGCACACACACACACACACACACACACACACACACACCTCAAGACGACAGCAGTAAATTCATACCTCCCAATCATTGCATTAATTATAATAGATTAACAGCACAGATTATCAAGAAACAAAGAATAATAGAATGGATAAAAAACAAGGTGTTGGGCTGAACCCCAGTGGCGTACTGGTTGTGCGCAGGACTGCAGCCCACTGGGTTGGAGGTTCAAATCCAGCAGCAGCTCTCCAGGAGCAAGTTGGGCCTCCTACTCCCACCACCAGAGGGCAGTGATGCCTCCCCCCAAAAAAACAAGATGTTGTCTGTAAGAGACACACCTCACATACAAAGCCAAAAAGCCAAAAATCAAAAGATTATATATATATCTACATATATCAAACTAATGGAAATACAAAAAGAACAGAAATGGCAATATAATTTCTCATCAGATAGATTTTAAAGCAAAACTTCATAAGAGACGATGAACTATAATAATTATACAATTATTAAAGGATCATTTGATCAAGAGAACATAACCATAATAAATATCTATGCACCTCATGAAAGACAAAAAAAAATTTATTGATGGTGACAAGGGCCAAAAAATGAGACCAAAAATTCACAAAAATGCCCCAGCTCATTCTTTATGGAGAAGAAAGAGGTCTTCTATTTGTAGTTTACAGAAATGGCATTTGACATCCTCTGGAGATTGAAGTAGTGTTCCTTCTATATGTTCTTTGAGCTTGGGTAACAGAAAGAAATCTGAGGAGGCAAGATCAGGACTGTGGGGTGAATGAGGCGAGCTTACCCAATAAAAGTCTCATAGAACAGTTCTTGCTACCCTTGAAGAGTGAGTGGGTCCATCCTTTTTATTTTTTATCAGTTTATTGGGGACTCATACAATTATTATCACAATCCACATACATCCACATACATCGTGTCAAGCACATTTGTACATTTGTTTCCATCATCATTCTCAAAACATTTGCTTTCTACTTGAGCCCTTGGTATCAGCTCCACATATTTAACCTTCTCTCCTCATTCTGCCCTCCCTCATGAACCCTTGATAAGTTATAAATTGTTACTATTTTGTCATATCTTACATTGTCTGATGTCTCCCTTCACCCACTTTCCTGTTGTCCAACCTCCAGGGAGGAGTCTCTATGTAGATACTTGTAATCAGTTTCCCCTTTTACTCCACTCTCCCTGCATTGCCACTCTCCTGGATTCCCTGTGTTTTCAGTTCCTATCTATACTGGTGTACATACTCTGGTCTAGCCGGTTTTGTTAGATAGAATTGGGATCATGATAGTGGGCCAAGGGTGGGAGGGGAGGATTTAGAAACTACAGGAAAGTTATATGTTTCATCGTTGTTACACTGCAGGCACCCTGACTACCTCATCTCCTCCCTATGTCCCTTCTGTAAGGTGATATCCATTTGTCTACAGATGGGTCTTGCATCCCTAATCTGCACTCTCCCTCATTCAAAATTATTTGATTTTTTGTTCTTTGATGCCTGATACCTGATCCCTCCGACACCTCATGATCACACAGGCTGGTGAGCTTCTTCCATGTGGGCTTTGTTGCATCACAGTTAGATGGCTACTTGCTTATCTTCAAGCCTTTAGGACCCCAGATGCTATAGTTTTTGATAACCGGGCACCATCAGCTTTTGTCACCACATTTGCTTATGCACACATTTGTCTTCAGCAATCGATTGCATAGGGAAGGTGAGCACATAATGATATGATTTTTTGTTCATTAATGCCTGATATCTGATCCCTTTGGCACCTTGTGATCACACAAGCTGTTGTGTTTCTTCCATGTGGTCTTTGTCATCTCTGAGTTAAATGGTCACTTGTAGAGCTTCAAGTGTTTAAAACCCTAGATGCTAAATCTTTTGATTTACTATTTTGTCATATCAGCTTTCTTCAGCACAGTTGTTTATGCATCCATTTGTCTTCAATGATCATGTTGGGAAGGTGGGCATCATGGAATGCCAGTTTAATAGAGCGAAGTATTCTTGCATTGAGAGAGTCCTTGAGTGGAGACCCAATGTCCATCTAGTATTAGTACCTTAATACTAAACCTATAAGCATCTGCACATAGATCTATTTTCCCATCATCATATATAAATATATTTACATATGTACATGCTTTTATTTAGACCTCTATAAATGCCCTTTGCCTCCTAGTTTTTTCCTCTATTTCCTTTTTCCCCATTATCATGCTCAGCCTTCATTTGGGTTTCAGTAATTCCTCTAGGTTATATCACCCTTGATCAAGCCCTACCAGGCCTCCTACACCTTCCTCACCACTGATTTTGGATCACTTGTTGTTCCTTTGTCCCTGGGTTTGTTAATACCCCTTCCCTTTCCCCATCTCCCCCTCTCCCATGCCCCTCCAGAAGCATTGATCCCATTGTTTTCTTTTCCAGATTATTTATCCAGGCTATCTTATCTAGATAGACCCACAGAAATAATTACACACACACACAAAAAAAAACAAGACGGAGCAAAGAAAGCAACAGAAGAAAACAAAACAACAGCAAAAACAATGACAAAAAAAGAAAAGCTTATAAATAGTTCAAGTTAGTCTTTAGAAGTGCTTTCTGGGTCGAGTCTGATGGGTTGCCACACCTGGTCCCAAAGTCTATTTTTGGTACTCCCTTGGGACTTCCTTGCTCTAATTCCCTTGCTGTTCTGTTGCACGCCCTTAGTGTTCTGCCTCAATGTGGTGGGATCAGATTGGGCACAATTCCCACACTGTGTCTCCAATGTTGTCCTAGGGATCAGTGAGGGGTGTTATGTCTCATATGGCCTTCTTTGTGGATTGACTGCTCTGAATGGGGATATTGTCCTCAAGGTTTGGTGGGCCATGATGTGCTCCCCTCTCTCTTCCTCCCCCTTCATTTTCTCCTGTGTGCTCTAATCAAACATGCCCCTCTCCATGAGCTGCAGCTTCAGTGCTGTCCTCTGAAGTAAATTCTTCTGGGGGGAGTGGGAGCAGTTGTCCATCTAGTTGGGATTGGAGCCGAACCCTCAAAGAGCAGGTTCATTCTTATGAGGGAAATCAATCTCCAGAGAGATGAAAATATAGCCTTCAAACATGTATAGATCTAGATCAAAGATACAACAAGAAACCATTGCTTTATATTTTAATATTTATGCTCGATGGAAGTCTTCATGGTTTTGAAGTAATATTTTTGTATATATACCTTTGTGTATATATATATATAAAATCTTTTGTGAAAATATACCTTTGTGTCTATTGAGAGGGCTTCAAAAAGTTCATAGAAAAAAATGGAATTAGTTCTTTGCTGCATCTATTGTGAGAATGAAGACCATTCTCAGCAACTGGACTATCAATATTCCAGAGAATGTGGAGATTTCCCTGAAGGGGCATCATGATGTCATCATGAAGGGGCCCAGAGGAACCCTGTGGAGGGACTTCAGTCACACCAATATAAAACTCAGTCTCCTTGGGAGGAGAAAAAAAAAAGATAAGGCTTCAAATTGACAAATGGTGGCGAAATAGGAACTGGCTACAGTCTGCAATACCTGTAGTTTATTCATGTACAGAGCATGATCAAGGGCATTACTCTGGGTTTCTGATACAAGATGAGCTCTATGTATGCCCACTTCCCCATGAACATGGTTATTCAGGAGAATGGATCTCTTGAAATCCGTAACTTCTTGAAAATACAACTTTGGAAAAATACATCTGGAGAGTTCGCATGAGGACAGGTGTTGGCTGTTCCAGAAAGATGAGTTAATTCTTGAAGGAAATAACATTGATCTTTTATCAAATTCAGCTCCTTTAATTCAGCAAGCCACAACAGTTAAAAACAAGGAAATCTGAAAGTTTGGGGATGGTGTCTGTTTCTGAAAAATAAACTGTTCCGCAGGCTGAGGAGTGAGATCTGAAAGGAGTCCTGCTACAGTCTAGATGATTCCTTTCGACTTGTCTGTGATGCTTTCATCCAATAAAGTATATCTAACGAAAAAAGAGAACAACGGAGTTTAAAGAAAATGGGGTTTTTCACGAACTATCCACCTATCAACACACACACACACACACACACACACACACACTCAGATGTCACTTAGTTGATTCCAATTCACAGTGATTACATATGACAGAGTAGAACTTCCCACAGAATATTGTAGGTCCTGATAGCACCATGATGAAGCACCCAGTTGCTATTCAGTACTATGAGATTCAAACCTGCTAGTTGCCCAGAGAGAGATTAAATTTGTAAAATCCAACCCAACCTTATAAGAGAGACCAAAGTCTGTTTCCTTAAAGACTATAGTCTTAAAACTCTCGTTCTGCTCTCTCCTGGAGAATCCTTATGCATCAGAATGGACTCCGTAGCCATGGTTGGCTTTAGGGGTTCAGCAGGAGTAGATCACCAGGTCTTCCTCACAGAAATTAGCTGCTGATGGGTTCGAATTGCCGATTTATCAGCAGCAATTCAGTGCTTAACCATTTAACTAATGCTCCACCAGGTCTCTCTCCCGCTTTCTGTTTCATGGAGCCCTGGTGGAGCTGCCAGCCTCAAGGTGTGCAGGTCAAACCTACCAGCTGTTCTGTGGGGGGAAAGAGCCCGTCTCTTAACTATAAAACTTTACAGTCACAAAAACTCTGTTTGGGGTCGCAATGAGACAGAATTGACTTGACAGTGGGATGTGTCTGTGTGTGTCTGAAGGCACAAAGTTTGGGTCATACAGACGAGCATGAAAGAATTACCTAGTGCTCAATGTAACGGCTTCCTTCTATATGATCCGATCAGCTAAATAGCCTCAGGCAAACAGTAACATCAGCACAGGGTTACACGAGACTTTCTCAAAAACACAGAGTCTGAATTCCGCAGTAAATCATCCTTCACAAAGAGGAGACTCTTGGCCTCCAGCTGCTCATACTGTGCAGCGTGCATGAGACAAGGGCCCCAGCAATTGGGACGACAGAGTACAGAAAAGAAACTACCCGGTGGAAGCCAAGGGGTGTTTCGACACAGTAGTGGCCTTCGAACCCACTTGGAGGTTAACTTGCTCTGGTTTCTCCAGCATGGCCTTGCTGAGTGGGGTTGGCGCTCCCATTCCAGTTGTGTTCCAAGTCCAGTAAAACAGCGATAAGACTCCCTGGAGAGTTGAAGGCAAGCCCAGGGGGGCAAGCAGGGTCAAATCACATCATGGGAACAAGTCGGGGTTTTACATAGTTGGAGTGTCGACCATTTCCTACATGCCAACAGTGAGACGTTTGTTCTAGCTGCTAAATAATTAAATAGGCAGTTTGTATTTGTTTAGCATACAGACTGTAGCCAATTCACGCTGACAGCTACCAAAATAACCCCACATGTCCTCCCTCTGAATTGCTCAGAAAACCCTTCCTTGGCTACAGGGACATCATCACAAAGCGAACCTCTCCTCCAAGTCTCCGGACACCTTTTTTTTCATCACCTCAAACAATAAATCAATTCACAGCATGCCGTCCAAAAACAACAGCCTGGCTTTACTGGAGGCAGTTCCGTTCTCTGGGGCACTTCCCACTACCAGCCCTGAGCTGGCTTGAAACTATGCTTGGTTGTGGGTGGGAAGTGGTGATAGCGGGTGGGGGGGGGGGGGGGGGGGGGGGG